>PVJD01004522.1:0-134690 GCA_004026545.1 Mormoops blainvillei
TTGGAGGAGAAACCTTCATACTCCTCCTCATTCCCCTTCCCTCCTCACCTCAGTCCTTCCTTTACTTCGTACCTGAACAGAGGCAAAGGACAAGAAATAATTCCATCTTCCCCCATTTAGTATGGAAATCATCTTCTCCTTGCCCTACTTCCTTCTACTTTTGCTTTCTCTAGTTTTTATCCATTCTGCCTCCAGTTATACAATTCTATGTCAGATACACAATGTGCTCAGTCATTAGCACTGAGGGAAGGCCCTGGTGGTTGGTTTCCATGCCTCCCTTAGACAGGAAAGTCCTAGATGTTTCATCTTCACCCAGACACTAGGTTTTAGTCAACTCTTCACAGTAGGACAAGGCCAAAAAATAAGGATATAAAAGGTGCCATTGAGCAGAGGGAAAAACTGGGGCATTAATTGAGGTTCTTTGTGTTGCCAGTAATAAAAAGCCTAACCCAAACTGGCATAAGCAGAAGAGAAAGGGTATTTTATGGACTTGCAACCCTGAAGAGTCCGTGTTGGATCTTGCCTACTGGAGGAGCTTGACTGAGTCACAAACAATGTTTCTGGGTTATTCCTTACAGCTCTTCCTCCTCTAGATAAGCTCCAATCTTTGATTCTACAGGGTGGTTTCCAGCCATTTCAGGCTCATATCTTCACAACCCCTAGTTCAACAAAAGAAAAATCTGCTTCCCCAGTGGATCAAAGAGCAGTGCCATATTGAATTTCATTTGTCTTTGGTCCACTTTTGATCATATCATCATGCCTGAGCAATGGCTGTGGCCAAGGGAATGAACTGCTCAGACTGGTTCCACCTAAGTCACCTGCTCCACTCCCTCAAGTCCAGGGATGAAGTCAGCTCACAGGAAGCCCGTGGACTGAGAATGGGAAAGTGGTGCCATCAAGGAAAAAATGTGTCCTCAAGAAGGCTACGCCAGTGCTGAATGGTAAAGTTAATAAGCATTCATTTTGCTACCCCCATTCATCAGGGATGATCAAGAAATGCTAAATAGAAGAGACTGGAACAACTTTGAGACTAAGTTGTGAAGGATGAGAAGGAGTTTGATGGGCCAAAGAAAGCTGGAATGAAAGTAGAGAGGCCACCCAAAATGGAGGAGGTCACCATGCACACAAGCAGTGGACAAGGCAGAAAGTCTGATCTTTTCCAGGAAAATCAAAGAAGCTCTATGGATGTGCCTGTGAGAGGCTGCAATAATTGAGGCTATAAAGTAGGTTAATCATGTGGGGCTTTATAAGACGTACACAAGAATTTAGATTTTTATTCTTCATGAACAGATGGGGAGCACTGAGATAGATATATGTAGCCAAGGTCGGATCTCTTGAGCGGCCATGGAGTATTAAATGGGTGCAACAAGGTCTATGAGAATGGAGTGGAATCTCAGTCAAGAATAGTTTACATAGCCTGAACCAAGGTCATTGGTCATGGAGATTTAGAAGTGAGGCTAATAAAAAAGAAGGAAATTCTGCCATTTGCAACAACATGGGTGGGCCTTGAGAGTATTATGCTAAGTGAAATAGGAGAGACAGAAAGACAAATAGTGTAGATCTCACTTTTATGTGGAACCTAAAAAAAAAACCCAAAGAACAAATTCATAGAAACAGTGAACAGATTGGTGGTTGCTAGGGGCAGGGATGTAGGGGTTTGGGGAAATCGATGAATGTGATCAGAAGATGCAAACTTCCAGTTTTAAGATAGACAAATTCTGGAGATCTAATGTACATCATGGTGACTGTAGTTAACAATACTATATTGTACATTTGAAAGTTGCTAAGAGAGTAGATCTTGAAAGTTCTCATCACAAGGAAAAAAAATGTGTAACTGTGGGGTGATGATGTGATGATATTAACTTATTGTAGTGATCATTTTACAATAGATACATATATCAAATGATTACGTTGTATACCTCAAACAAATACAATGTTATATGTCAGTTCTATCTCAATACACTGAAAAAAAAATGAGATAGGGCTGGACTCTGTAAATATCTAGGTGGCAGGAACGACGGGCCTGAGGACTGAGTGCGGAGGCTGCAGGAAACAGAGGATCCCCGCTCAGGTCCCCAGCTTGGAGGGTTGTATAAAATAGGATGCAAATTCACTAAAATACTGAACCCATGAACGCTGGGCATTCCATTAACATTAAGCCTTGGATCTCACTTTCCAACTCTGTCTTTTAAAAAAATATGTATATACATGTGGGTGATTTTAGTTACCTTTCAATATTTATAGAGGGTTTCATGTGACTAACCATTCCATTTGCAAATGCAGGCTGCAGCCCCCACCCACCCACCCACCCACCCACATTGCATCTGTTCTACGTGGGTTATTTATGACACAGCTGTTTGAGCAGTTGGGATCCTCATGCTGCTCTGTCACAACACAAAACAAACAAATCTTCTCCAGCATCTTGGCTCCACTTGATTTCCAGCTCAAGAAAGTGGCACATTAGGAAAAGGCCTCGTTGCCCATCCGCGTCCACAAATAACACAGCTAAGGTCATTCTTGAAGCAATGAAATTCTCATGGTGACATTTTATCTCTGAAAAGTGATTTTTTTCATGGTGACAGAGTCCATCTGAAACGACCCTGGTATTCATGTGTTTTTGTGTTTGTGAAAGATATCCCTGCAGGATATCCTCTTTAAGCTTTGCAGCTGTTGATAATGGGCCTCTGCCCAAGCGTGGATGTATTGTGCAAACACATTTATCATCTATCAAACATATTGGCTGGCAAAGGTTTTGTATATTCCATGACTTGTAACATTCTTGCTCCCAAGTCTTCTGCAACCACTGAAACACTCATATTGTTTCTGCTCACCCTTCAAGCAAGAACTGAAAGGCTGACTTTGTCTGGGAGGTGATAGGATTAAACTGTATTTATGCTGAATCCACAGTGTGTAGGGAGCATGAAGCTGTTTTCTAGATGAATCAGCTGATTCTTTGTGCTTTATAAGCCGGGCGGAGGCATTAGTTAATGAAAATGTAAGAAAATAGCTCATCTAACCATCTAGATGGAAGAGAAAGGAAAACAAAGGAGCAAAAAGAGACTGCAAAACAGATATATCACCTTCCAGAGATAATACTTTGCTCACTTACTCCAAACCTAACCAGAGAGGTGGGCAGACACATGCCCAGAGTTCTAAGTCAAGGAGGAAGCTTGCCAAGGTGCTACATGAGTGCCTGTCTTCAAGCCATTGCCAGCAGGAAAGGCCAGGGAATGGTCCTTTTGGGATATCGGGCTGTTCCTAGCAGCATCTTTTAGGCCAAAGGATCCAGGTGAAACTGCATCTAATCCCAAACTGAACAGACCTTACTTTGGCTCAGAATATCATGCCCACAGCCAAATCAGAACCAACTTGCACTGCAAGTGAGTGGGAAATTCTACTAGGCTAATACTGCTGGCGTCCATTCCTTAGCTAACAACTCACTCCAGATGGACAGGAAACCGTGGGTTGAAACTTTGCCGTTACTTCTGACTTTTAGCTCTTCTGGAAGCATGAGAAGTTCTCCATTCCTTTCAAAATACATGAAGAGGATTCGAGCTCCCTAATTAATTTCATTTTGGTTATACTAATCTCTTCTTTCTAACCTTTTTCCTGCTTCATGATACTTATCACTCTTTAACTCATTTTTCCATCTCCTTTGTTGTGTTCCTTCTCTATTCTTTTTGTCTTTTTCAAGTTCTACATATTCTTTCTTCTCTATCCAATTCACTCCTGCCAAGACTTATTTTTCATTTGAGGTATTAATGTGTTACTCCCAGAAAGTCAGAAAAACCTGAAAGTGACAACGTCCAGGTAGAGAAAAAGGTAAGCAAGATTGAGAAAGAAAGTCATCAGGTAGAACAGATAAAATTCCTTAAAGTCTGATCCAGGTGTTATCAAAAAATTGTATTGGTATAAACTACTCAGTTTAGCAAAACTAAATCAGACTCATTTTTTCAGGTTCATGTTTCTTCAACACTTTAGTCAGCAAAGTATGCCAAGCCAACCAAGAGCAGAAGGTGTTACGAAAATGGCAGGGCCCCATGGAACTGGCTGTTTGGGATCTGAGGCACATCACCAGGTCTCTTTGCAACCCTCTGCCAAGCCTGAAAATCCCACCTTAGCGTCAATAATTTATAAAAATAACAAAGCAGAGAAGTTTTTCCAGAATCTCCAGAGAGCTCACCTATGTTTCCTCTAAACTACAGTAACTGGTTATTTAATCAAATTAGATAGTTGATGTGTTAGGCACAGAAAAGATGGGTCGCAAGATAGGTTATCTTTCAAGAGCTGGAAGGAATGGTTTGGGGAAGTGGGGATAGCAGATAGGATTTGTTTCCAAGCAAAAGAAATCCAATTGGAACTAGCAGAATTAAAAGGGGAATTTATTAGTTCTCGAAATCTAAGGAAGAGTTGCAGGACCAAACTGAGAGAAAAGCAAGAATCCAGCTTTGCTCAGGACACTTGAAACCAGGAACACAAACCCTGGTTCCCTCTCTCATTTCTGCTTCTCTCCACATAGCAGCAGCCCCATTTCTCACTGTGGATCAGTCTCCTCCACCTAGCAGGAAACAAAGGCTCAAGAGCTCTCCTGAGCTCTACAGCCCACCACTGGACCCTCCAGAGAGGGACTAACTCTCTTCTTTCCAAGTTTAAAAATACCCAGGGAAGGACCCTGATTGGCCCAGACTCAGTCACTGCCAACTCTGGGCTCATCAGCTGTGGTCATGGGAGCCACAGCACGTGCACATAAAGATTACAGCAGCTTTCACTGGAACCCTATAGTGAGGGTAACGGAAGAAGTTCTCAAAAAATTGAGTAGGGGTGGGGTGTGCTATTCTCAGACAAAAAGAATATATTGGACAAACAGAACACTTTGTGCCCACTACACACAGGTCCCGAATGACAGGGATAGCAACACACAGTGACCAGAGAGACCAGACCAGAAAGGCCTTGGGGGACTGATAATCATACCAGCGATAGAGAGGCCGGGAGCAAGCTGTGTCTTTACTGCAGTTTTACAAAGCGCTATTCCTGTGCTTGGCTTCTCAGCCCCAAAGGTAGATTCAAAACGGTAGACATATAGAGCCCTGGGGCTTCCAAGCTACGAAGACTTTCAAATAGTTCAAATAGTTCAAATATTAAAATCATCTCTCCTATGTGGAACAGAAAAAATATATATTGTTCTCTGCCCCCAGTTCCTGGAACAGAGTTCCCAAAACCCTTGCAATTTCCTAAGTGATAAGAACACTAGGGACATCTTTTGTTCTAATATTGGGTTTTGACCCTGGTTCCCAACCCCGAGCTCCTAAATCCCTTGGAATTTCCTGGGTGATAGGAGTGTCTTTTGTTCTAATGAGGTGACTCTTACTGGGCTCCTAGATGCAGTAGTGGGGGGGCGGGGGGGTCACCAGAAAAACCAAGCTATAATGAGAAGCCTGGAACTTTAAGTCCCCTGTCACCTAGCCTCCATTCTCCAGAAAGGCAAGAGGGGCTGAAAATAGGAGTTAATGATCAGTCATGCCTATGTGATGAAGCCTCCATAAAAATCCCAAAGTACAAGGTTCAGAGAACTCTGAGTTGGTGAACAAATCCACGGACTGGGAGGGTGGCATACCCCAACTCCGCAGGGACAGGGGCTCCTGGCCAAGGCCCTTCCAGGTCTCTCCTTACGCACCTCTTCATCTGGCTCTTTGTGCCTTTTATCACATAACAAACTTACACACATAAATAAATATCTCCCTGAGTTCCATAAGCTGTTCTAGCCCATGACAGAACCCAAGGAGGGGAAAGTGGGAACCTGGAATTTGTAGCCAAGTCAGATAGAAGTTGTGGGTAACCTGGAGACCTAGTACTTGCAATTGGCATCTGAAGGGGGTCAGGGGTGGGGGGATAGTCCCGAGAAACTGAGTCCTTAACCTGTGGAGTCTACACTAACCCCAGTTAGTGTCGGAATTGAAATCGATTATAGGACACCCAGCTGGTGTTGCGGAAAATTCCTTGGTGTGGAAAAAAAAATCAACACATCTGGTGTCCTAAGTGTGGTGAGTGTAGTGTGAGCGGAAAGGAGAAACACACTGAAGTGTTTTTCCATTACACCTAAGTATTTTAGATACCCTTAACTGAGCAAGGTTACCAAATATTATGCTAGGGTGGACTCAAATTCACAGAGTGTCCCCTTAAGGAACAGCACCTCCATCTCTAAGACAACACCAAAAATATGGGGCTATTGGAGAAATGTCTTCTTAAAAGTGGAAATAAACTGCAAATGTGCCAGAAACTTTCAAAGCCTGCATATCTACTAACCACCTTGCTTTAGGGGAATTAAAACTGAAGGCATTTTCCATAATTCTAGAAAATATTTTTATTAACCTATTATCATGAAAGACTCAGGACTACTGAAAAGATAAAATTGAGAGTATACATAAAAGAACTTTGAACACTATGAGAATTTTTACGTTGCTACAATTTTGTTATGCATGCATGCACCCCCTTGCAGGCCACCGTTTTTCGGGGTGCTGTCTCCCTGCCACGCAGGAGTTAAAGTCGAAGCTGGCGATAAGTTGCCCTCTGTGGCTCGGTGGGAAAGGCATTTGTCAGGTTTATTTCTAAGAGGAATTAGGCTTGAGGTTATCATGCAGTCAAATAAACTTTTTTTCTTATGGAATACATGGAAAGGGGTCCAGAGGACTGGAGGGGCCCTGTTTTTCATTGAACAAAGTGATTTTGTTCTGAGGTTACGTCTGTATGACCCAAAGTACAGGCTGGTATGCAGAGGGTCCTGCATTGACTTAAACAATAATAAATTGTGGTCCAGCATGAGGGGGGAAATCTGTTCCCTCATGGACACTGAAGACCATACAATTTCACTGCTGTGATTTCAAAATAAACCTTGCAATTGTTAAGTTCTGGATTGGCAGCAAGTAGTAGAAACTTTTAAAATGGATACTTAATCCAGACCAGTCAGTTAAGATGCTTATGAAACAACTCTTATGACTCCACTGGTTAGGTAAACAAGTAGAACATAAATCATTATAAATAGCCAATAAAATTCAGAATTTAACGGTCAAATAATAAATTTTTAAAACGTAAAATCTGGCAAACACAATATGGTGACTTGAGTCTGTGTTATCCAGGATTCAGGGGGCTTTTAGCAAGATAATTTAGGTGTGGACTCACCCTTGCAAAGCCCACGGGGCCCATGGAGGCTGGTGTGCGTTTTAGAGGCGAGAATGAGTCATAACTGTGCCTGGCGCATGGAAACTAGTCAATAATTATTTATTGAACTAATTAGTTAACCACTATGGAGTGACTAAGTTAGTAGAACAGGTAAGATCATTACTAACTTATACCATTCCTAGGTGGCAGGTTACCAACCTGGGCTCTGGAGAAACCAAGCTACACACACCATGGTCCTTGATTTCCAGGAGTCACCACAACAGACATGGGACTCCATCAGTCCACTGTCTTATTATTGTTCTCTGCTACACAGGGTAGCAGCCTGGAGGTTATGACCAATCTGACTGCCCACTGGGTTCCTCGCACTAAGCTCCACGTGCCCCATGCCGTCTCCCTCAGGGCTTTGGTGATGTCTGACAGTTCTTCTACCAGTGGACTGACTCACCCTCAGATGAGTTCCTGGATACCCAAAGAATGACACTGCCAGACAAGGTTATCTGCGACAGCCTGCTCATCCTGGGAGATCCCTTTAAGTCCCCTGACTAAACGATAACAGCAACGATGACCCACTAACAGAAAACAAAATTCCTTGCGTTCCTCCGGAGCTTTGCATTCAGACAGCATGGGTCTGTTGGAGGAACCGCCTGAGGAAGAAGCTAAAAACCAAACTTTGCTCATCGCTAGGTCCAGTATGATACATTTCTAGATCTATTTCATGATTTAAGCCTCTCCCGTACTTTTTTCTGTCAAGTGGGCCTCGTGCTTTGTCAGTCACAATCTGACAACTCTGTATTTCCAGGAACGTCCTTTAGAGGCCTCTAGGCCTTTGTCCTGGAAAGCCTCTCCCTCCGCAGTCATAAACTTCGCGGTCCAATCCAACAGCCCTTTTCTCTGAGGCCTCCTGTGCGGAACCCCCTGCCCCCGCCGGGGGCTTGACTAAGGGCTCCTCCCCCTGTGATCCTACAGTAAGTAGCCCCTCTCCCAGCCCTTACGCATATTCTTCATGTTTATAATTAGCGGGACTGTCTGTCTCCTCAGTCAGATTCTGAGACTCAGAGGGAAGGAATTTGGGGCTTAGTCATTTTGTATCAGCTCAGCACAGTAGACACTCAGATGTTTGCTAAATTAAACTAATTCCAAAATAAGCATTTTTTAAATCCAAATTATCCCTAATTCACTCTGTGAAGTGTGGAGACACAGTCGTATATAAAATGTAAAGTGAATCACTGTGAACATTAAAAAAGGAAAACTGGAGACTTAGCAGTTCTTCTTAACCAAGAGGTATCCGCGGGGAGAGCTGGTAGAGATTCAGCCAATCTGTTCTCCGCGCTTTGCCGTCACAGATCGCGCGTGCTGCCAATTCGCTAGCCTTTCTGGGGCTCTGCGGCACAAGTTGGGACGCCGCTTGTTCGATTCTCCATCTGCTCACCTAGCAGTTCGGTGTTCTAGCCTCTGCTAAGTCAGTTCCTCCTCATTCTACTGCTTCTAGTTTCCAAACTGTGTGGTCATCTCTCATTTGGCGATGTTGCCTCACCCATAATCTTTGTTCTTTGGCTTTATGTCTTTCTAAATTTCTTATACCCCTGTCATTTTTGTGAAGGTTTCAGAGGAAGAAGATATGGAGATATATAAATTCCACCACAAGTAATCAGACTTCTCTGAACTAATTATTTTAAAATATTAAGTTATAAATTGGCATTAGTAAAACATTTTTAATACAAATCATTTAAGGAAAATATTCTAATAAGATTTTATAATTTTATATAACTTATCCTTGATCCCAGAAAAGTATAGGGCGAAAAGTGAAATAAAACCCTCTTTAACTCAGAGAGAAAGAATAGTGAAAAACTAAGAAAAAAGATATCTCATTCTACAATTTCTAAATTCACTCTCCATCTTTATGAATGCTATGCTGTGTGAAGGATCCACTTCCAAATAGGAAGGTTACTGAACATACAGGGTGTAACTACAACTTTGTCTCACAATAACAGATAGGCTACCCTGAACCGAAAATCATCCTCTACTCACCTTAAACAAGAGATGTAAGTGAAACAGAGAATCACCGTAAGAAGCACAATGTTTCAAATGTAAATGGAGGCTCATGAACTAAATAACCAAAAAAAAAAAGGCATGGGAAGATAAACAAGAAATCTAGAGAACACAGAGATAGACCTTCCTGCCACCAACTAGTGGTGTCAATGTTGGCATTATCTCATAGCGTCTCTGTGCAGCAGCTGTCTCTTCAAAAAACGATGAGGTTGGACTTTATCGTCTGCCTGAATTTTCAAACTGGCACCCCAGGCACCTGCCAACTGTAGGGCACATACATGTGTACTCTTTGGGTGGTTCAGGACCCTCCTTGCTTTTCTTCCAGTTCATGTGGTTCCCCTCACCTGAACTTCATCTCTGGCCTCCTGTTTGGCCCCATTTGGTAGGTGACTGCTGTTCCTGCCTCTTGACTCGCCGGAAAGGATGAAGAGTCTGACTCACCGTCAAACACCATTCTCTAGGTTGGACCCTGACTGCTACACTAACAGCCCAGTTATGCCCATTTCATTCTCTTGCAAGTAGGCGAAGGAGAAGGATTCAGACCACCATTTCTGAGTTCTCTTTCAGTTCTGGAATCCTACAATTCCATCAACATAACAGAACCCGGACAAAGTTTTCTTTGGCCAAAATAAATCTGAGCTATGTTTGACCAGCATGAAGCAAGATAGGTTTATCTGCAGCAGGAAGGCAAGGATTCTTAGTTTTTAGTTCTTACTGTTTTCCTGGTTAAAAACAAGTCAGTGTTGCTATCCATAAAATTCTTCAAAGATGGAGGTATAGGTAGACATGCTACACCTCCTCACACAACCACAAAAAGGAATTACAACTAAATCTCAAAACACTACCCAGAACTGTCAGAAAATCAAACTGTATGGAAGTCTGACAACCAAGGATTTAAGGAAGCCACATTTATCCAGATGGGTGCCTTTGCAGGGAGTCAAAGCAGCTCTATGTAATACACAGAAACAGGGAGGCTGCCAAATTGAGGAGACAACGAAATATGGCCCAAATGAAAAAAATAGAACAAAATCCCAGAAATAGAACTAAAAGAAATGGAGATAACCAACCCATCAGATGCAGAGTTCAAAACACTGGTGATCAGGATGCTCAAAGAACTCACTGAGTACGGCAACTACGTAAAGGAAAAAATGAAGGTTACACTAAATGAAATAAAGAAAAATCTACAGGGAACCAACAGTGAAGGGAAGGAAGCTGAGATTCAAATAAAAAATTTGGAACATAAGGAAGAAATAAACATTCAACCAGAACAGAAGAAAAAAGAATTTTTTAAAAATGAGGAGAATATAAGACGACTCTGGGACTTCTCCAAAAGTGCCAACATCCAAATCATAGGGATGTCAGAAGGAGAAAAGGAAGAGCAAGAAATTGAAAACTTATTTGAAAAAATAATGAAAGAAAACTTCCCTAATTTGGTGAAGGAAACAGACACATGAGTCCAGGAAGTACAGAGAATCCCAAACAAGTTAGACCCTAAGAGGCCCACACCAACACACATCATAATTAAAATGACAAAGGTAACAGATAGAAAGTCTTAAAAGCATCAAGAGAAAAGCAGAGAGTTACCTATAAAGGAGTTCCCATAAGACTATCAGCTGATTTCTCAAAAGAAACTTTGTAGGCAAGAAGGGACTGGCAAGAAGTCCTCAAATGATGAAAAGCAAGGACCTACAACTTAGATTATTACTCTATCCAGCAACACTATCATTTAGAATGGAAGGGCAGATAAAGTGCTTCCCAAACAAGGTAAAGCTAAATTAGGAGTTCATCATCAACAAGTCTTTATTACATGAAATGTTAAAGGGACTTGCTTAAGAAAAAGAAAATCCAAACTATGAACATTAAAAATAGAATAGATTCACAACTATCAACAACTGTATCTAAAAAAAAAAAAACCTAACTAAGCAAACAAACAGAATAGGAACAGAATCATATATATGGAGATCATTTGGAGGGTTATCATCTGGGAGGGGGAAGGGGGAGAATGGAGGCAGAGGTGCAGAGATTAAAAAGTATAACTGGTAAGTACAAAATAGGGGAATATTAAGAACAGTATAGGAAATGGAGAAGCCAAAGAGCTCATATGCATGACCCATGGACATGAACTAAGGGGGTGGGGATTACTGGAGGGAAGTGGGGTACTGGGCAGGGAGCGGGCCAAGGGGGAAAAAGTAGCACAACTTTAATAACATAATCAATACAATACACCAAAAAAATTCCTCAGAGATGCTCTATTTCAATTACTTCTGTACTGGACAGAAACTGATGCTGAACGGAAAAATGACCTCAAAAGATCTTGACACCAGACACAAAGCTGCCATTGCCACACATTTCTTGGAATGAAGCCACATTTATCAAGCTTCACTTCTTGTAAATGTTTATTGACATGGAGCTTTTGACAGGCATCAATCTGGCCGATAGCTTTTTCCTGTTAAATCCCAAGTTGCTTTTGCTGCTGAGTGCTCTTAATGACAAAAATGAGGAAGTTGTGTCTGCAGCAAGAAACAGGCCCTTTGGGCTGGATTTCACCTTGTCTCTCGTAGTCTACCATTAATAAATAGTGGCGGCCTGCCACTGTCTATTTGGTGAGGAATAATTTGCGAACTTGGAAGAAGTCAGGGCATTTTAAGAGAGTTTTTTTATTATGCTCTACAAGAGAAGGAAAATAACATTCATTGAACATCTACTAAGTGCCAGGCACTATTTTAGGCACTTGAAAATTATCCCTTTAATTAAAATTATTTCTTTAATTAAAATGCCTCTTGATTCTAATGAGAATCTTTTGAGATAGGCAATACTATCCCACGTCATGGATAAAGTAACTCACCTCAGAGAAGTATATAAGTAGTTTAAATTCAAATAAAGTGGTGGGAAGCTAAGATAGTACCACGCATCTGTAAACTGGATTTTATTTATTTATGGTGTGTGCTACAGACCTTCAACTTCAATTCAACAAAGGATAATGTGCATATGGAAAAATAAATCATAGAATCATATAATTTTAGACCTTGAAGAATCATTCAAGGTCACTTAGTACAATTTCTCTCACAGAGGAAAACCCCACAGAGGTTAAATGACTTGCCCAAATTAATGCAATTTCTCTCATGTTATAGATAAGGAAACAGACCCACAGATGTTAAATGACCTGCCCAAATTACATGGTTCTAACTGTGCAAATTGTGAAAATCTTTCTTGATTGAAGTACTAGGGCTTAAGATGCGGGCCTTTTGTAGTTAATTGGAGAAGTGATGTCCTAAATCAACACAAACTGTTCCATTTGCTTTCAAATAACGGAGATTGTAAAAAGTTCCAGGTGGGAATTTCTAAGATAACCCAAAGATGCAAAGTGCTATGGGGTTTAAGAAATCTTTTATATCAAATCAAAGTCCTCCAAAGCATAACTGTTTTTATCTGAGTCAACATGTGACTGAGCAAATCCCTCTGCAACTAGAAACAGCAACAGAGTCTGTGTTTTCAAAGCTAGGAATTCACTCAACATCGGGTCAATAGGTTAGCAAGAGATGGTGGGAAACAGACAGGAAGGAGAAAAGCGGGAGGAGAAACAGAAAAGATGCATCTACTTAGAGAAGGAGCACGGCACGGGGCGTGGGGATCAATCCCACATATGTATCCATTGGTACAGAAATGATTTTCCATATAAGCTCACATATATTTGCATTTTTTGACCATGGGTCAGAGACTGGAACAGACTAGGATCTTCCCAGAGAGAATTCAGTCTTAATAATCAAGCAGTTACTCAATCTCAGTTATATTTCACAGGCAAAGGCAAACATTTAATAGACTTCTCTTCCCAAAATGCAAATACTGTAATGTAGCCAAAGATCATCTCCAATTTTAAAATGGTTAGGAAGGATATTTTCTTATTGGATTTTATGAGTTTAAACTTCAAGGTCTAGATAGTTATTTAAGTAACAATACTCAGGAAAAGAAACTTATCTTTTGGATTTGGGCTTTGAAAAGCTTGGATACAAATAATGACTAAAAGAAGAATAAACATGATTCATAAGGGTTGTCTCATGTGGTTAATCCTCCCGGAAGTCAGAAAAGGACTAGATTGTCCACAGATGTTTTTACCAACTTTTTCTCTTGGAGCATCCAAGTAGGTGTGACTATTTTTAAGCATCTGATTAAGTTGTCTGTCTACTAACCCTGGAGGACTGTGGACAAAAGCTGCAGTGGAAAGATAATGAAGCAACTTGAAAACTGTCAAGGAACATTATTTGATGCACTTGATTTGTATGCAATCAATTCATTGGAATACAACTTTTATTGTAAATTAACTGGAAAAGATGTAGCCATCTCAGGCTTGTTTGTAACGCAAGGCCTCAACAAGTAATAGTATCTCTCTTGGGTTTAAGTTAATCTACTTACCAGATCCTCCTTGGACATGTACCAAAGAGGCCAGCAAATGGAAAGGAAATAAAATCACACAATATAGACTAAGAACATTAGCCCACTGCATTACACAAGTTTTCTCAAGAATGGTTGGTTATATTGCGCAACAGCCTTCACCCCTTTGACCAATACGTGGTGATGCATTCACAATAATTAATAACTGCCTGGCTCAAAACCCTTTGTTCCATTTGTAGTGAATAGGAAGCAAATCAGCCCGTCTTGATGGTCAGGGGATGGTCTGGGACTCGTCAGAAGATCCTGACAGGCTGATCTCAGCCATGCCCCTCCCAGGAAGTGCTGTCCGGATGACTAATGCAAGAAGTTGTGTCAATATCAAGTGCTCTCCTTTTAAAACTTGTACAAAAGTCAAGCAAGATAGCACTGTGAAAATATTAACTATTTTTGAGAAACTTTACCTGCTGTCATCTTACTTAGAAACAGAATCTTCCTCACTCCAATAATAAGGAGAAGAATAGTTCCATCCACAGCTATCAGCCAGCTTGGGTCTCACTTGCCTCTTTGGATTTCACGGAAGAACTGGAAGGACATTAGGAAGAAGGTTGTTTCTGTTGTTTCGTTTTGATTTTAACTTAAGGTTTGGTTTTGTTTTGTTTTGTTTTGTTTTGTTTACCCTTAAAAGCTGCTGCTTATTTACATTAGGGTTTCTCGACCTCAGCCCTACTGACATCTAGAGCTGGATGACTCTTTGTTATGGGGCTGTTCTGTGCGTTGCAGGATGGTGAGCCACGTCCCTGGTGTCCTTTCTAGATACTAGTAGCACCACCTCACCGCTCGGAGTTGTGATAACCAAAAATGTCTCCAAACATTGTCAAGTGTCTCCCCATGGAGAACCATTCAATGTAAAAGTTTGGCTCAAGGAATCCTGTTTTATATAAATATGTTCTGCAAAAAATATATATATATGTGTATATATATGTATATATGTATATATGTACATATGTATATGTGTGTGTGTGTGTGTGTGGCTGTCAGGCCAGGAAAGAAGGTAGTGATGCGCCATCAGCAGCCAGTGCCCACGGCAGGGCACTGATTGGGCAGCTTTGCTCACAGTCCAACAACAATGGGGCCAGAGCTTGTACCACCACTGCAGTGGCCCCTTTGGGGACCCCAGTATTTAGTAACCAAAGGCCAGAAAAGCCCAACTTTAATTCTAAGAAACAAGCTTCTTAGCCACATTCAGTCCTTTCTAAACCACAGTCCTTCCCCCACGGCGGAGGAAGAATAACTACCTTATTGCTTTCGACCACATCGGCCCTACTGGGGCAACCGCAGTACGAAGTTCATGCCTTCTAACACAACGGAAACAAATGAGAAAAATCATGGTGTTTTAAAAGGAATTGTTTTTTCGGACTAATCAACTCGGGGGAGGCGGCGGCGGCCTGGGGGACAGGCGAACGGCAGGCGAGGCTGGGCCTCCGCGTGGGGCTGCCTGTGCTGAGGTCTGCAAGGTGGCGGCCGGGGCACAGTGGCAGCCACACCGCGGCCCACTGCCTGGAGCCCGCTGAGTTGGATTTTGAAGCCAACAAGGGCCTCCACCAGCGGCACATCGGTGACTGGGAGAGTTAGCTTTGGAATCAAACCCTTCTGACCATATGAGTGCAAGCACAAGTTTCCTAAGCAAATCTCACATGGAAGTGCAAGAAAAGAGGAAGAGCAGCTATTGAAACCATGTGTCTCCAGGGCACCTTCCTAAAAAGTGTAGCTCATGTTCAACAATATTTCTAGATGACAGCACAGTCAGCCGGCACAATCTTAGAGCCACAGGAAACTATGTGACCTTATGTAGAAATTACCACATAAAGAACAGAGATGCAAACAGATCTTTGGATATTTTTGATGAGAGATCGCATCCACTCACAAGAGAAGCAGTTCCAGGGGAACACTTTAAGCATGACCCTGAACACAAATTTATCTACAGATTTGTTCAAACCCTTTTCAGTGCCGCCCAGCTAACAGCTGAGGGTGCAATAGTAACTTTGGTTTACTTAGAAAGGCTTTTAACGAGATCGACATTTGTTCCACGAACTGAAAAAGATTGTTCTGGGAGCCATTCCTCTCGCCACCAAGGTTTGGGACAATGAGGCCATATGGAATGTGGACGACTGCCAGATCCTCAAGGACATTATAGTTGTGGACATGAATGAGATGAAAGACATTTTTGGGAGCTACTTCAGTTTAATATTAATGTTCCCATCAGTGTTTATGCTAAATATTACTTTGACCTTCACTCCTTAGCAGATGACAACGTTTTGCATTTGCTTCTCTTAGCAAAGAAAGAGCACAGAACCTAGAGGCCATTTCCAAATTGTGTGAAAACAAAGACCCGGGTAGAGTTGCCCTGAGGTCTCTCCATGCTGATAATTTCGTTGGGATTCAGTGTTCTAAAGCCACCCTTTCTTAAGGGAGAAATGAGGGGTCGTATGTAACATCATGAGTGCCTCATCTACCAGGACTAGAGAAATGCCACCTCTCCTTGCTCAAATACCAGCAAAGTTAGTATTTTCACCTAAAAGACAGACATCGAATTCAGGAGACTCGTGGACAGCAAGGGCTATGCTCACAGGAAAGAATGGGACCTTGTCCATGCAACACACTCCTTGTCCTTTTTAATGTAAACAAGAGTTACAAAAACCGCTCCACAGCAAAAGCTCCCAGTCCACACACAGGTAGTCACTTACCATGCAGGCTGATAACTATGAACTATGTGAGTGTTTTAACTGAAGTTTAAATTTTGAGACTCGAAAGACACTAACTATATAAATTTTATGTCTTTCCTATTTCTCTGAAATTCCCCTGCCAAAAAAGGAAAGGCAAAAAAGAAACATTCCTGCCCCAGAAAAGAACCTTTCCCATTATTGCTGCATATTCCTTTAAAATCAGTGCGGTATTGCCATTAAAACACGGGACTCCTAACAACTCGCACAGCCACTTTGGAACAGGCTGTTAACATTGTCAAGTATCCAAGGGATCCTTCCTACTACAACATCAAAGCTGCTAGTCATTATTGGCAATTAGTTTAAACCAAAAAACTACTGAATTGCATGTCATTCAAATTCTTTGCAAGCACTACTTCCTAGCATATTAGCATGTTTGGGATCATAAGAGAAAGTAGCAGCCATTGCTTATTTACAAAAAAAATTTTTAAAGGTGTTTTTACTAAGAATTCTAAGGAGTCCAAACTTGCAAAACATATGGGTCACAAGCAAGAAACTTGTCATTTTTGGATCAAAAGCAAATTCCTTTTAAGAACAAAACAAAGTTAACAAGTCACAGAAGCTCCTTTACTTTAGGTTTACTTTAGGCTCCTTTAAGATATGAATGTATTAATCACCAAGGATTGGTCAAGAAGGAATCTCTACTCCTCATTTAGCATTTTCGAGTTAACTCAGACCGGCCAGAATCCGGATCTTGCTATCCAGATTCGAAAGAAGAGCCACCTCGCCGGGCACCAGGGTTTGCTGTGAACGCTGGCCTTGGCAGAGTTTTCTGGTTACCTATGCAATATCCATCCATCCATCCATCCTCCCCTTTACTAATAAAACCGCAATATTTTGTTCGATGTCACAATTTACCTAACATTTTATTTTTTTGAAAGGTACATTCCCAAGCTTCCCTTTCAGGTGGGACGGCTATTTGACCCAGTTCTAGCCAATGAGAGATAATAGAAAATTATGAGGTGGGGCTTCCAAAAGTCTCCTTAAAATATAGGGTAATTAATTACCTATGCCTTTCCCTGAGCTGTATCATACAAGAGATGAAACAGCCGTCTCATAACCGTGAAGCAACAAGCCCATGGTTCCTGGTAGAGTCTCTATACCAGTACTGGCGCATTAGTTTCCTTAGGCTACTGTAACAAATTATCATAAACTGGCTGGCTTAAAACAACAGTGATTTACTCTCTCACAGTTCTGGAGGCTAGAAGTCGCAAATCAAGTAGGGCCGTATTCCCGGGGGCTTTAGGGGAGAATCCATTCCCTGCCTCTTCTAGTTTCTGGTGGCTACTCCTGGGCTCGTGGCCACATCACTCCAACCTCCCTCTGTAATCACATTCTGCCTCCTCTTCTGTCTAATTGTTACCAAACTCAAGGGGTTCCCCGCTCTGGGTTCCCTGCTCTGGGTGTTCTGTTCAAGAATGAGACATAGTTGTCACAAGGTGGTTTTATTTCCTTGCAGCAAGGAAAGGAGACAGGGGATTCCTATCCAAAGCTCTGCCTCCCTGCAGGGAGCCTTATCCATCTTACATATACTATTTGGTTAATTACATGTTGATTTCTTATTTGCAATTGGCTGCTTTCATCCACTGAGTTCTAGTCAGCTCATCCTGTTTATAGCTAGCTGCATCTACAAAATACTATGCTACAGTTTAACATTTAGCAAGAAATGACATTAAGCATGGCCAAGACCTTGAGACCTTGTCCTATCTAGCATAATCATCCTCTGCTTCACTCTTATAAGGACATTTGTCATTGGATTTAGGGCCCAGCCAGGTAGGTAATCCAGGATGACCTCAAGATCCTTAATTACACCTGCAAAGACCCTTTTTCCAAATAAGGTAATATTCACAGTCTCGGGGCTTTGGACATGGACACATTCTTTGGGGTCCACCACACCTGGATTGCCTACCTCAACACTTCTTCCTTACCCTCACCCCTCCAAAAATAAAAAACTAAAAATCCTCATTAGGGTAAGCCACTGTCTTTCAGGTTTCTGTAAGTCACAGCCGAATACATCCCCTGACAAAAAGATTGTTTAACTCAGTGAGGGCAATAAAAGGATCTCAGGAATGGATCCTGAGTGTACTTTAAACGCCCTGGGTTCTTAATCTCTGTTTTGGCTTTTTTTGCGTAGATCAAAATCCACTGTAGAATTCCAGTCCATTTCTCAGTGTGGACCCAGACTCTCAGCATGAACTGGGGTATTTATTTAAAACTTTGGTTCTTTGACCCTAAAATGGGATTGCTGAATGAGAATCTCTGGGAACTTGCATCTCTGACAAATCCTGACGAAGGCTGTCGTGTTCACTGACGTCTTGAGGACCACCGCCAGCCTTCCTGCTTTTACAACGCTCCGCTGCGTGTTGACCTGGGTTTGCACAGCTCACCTTTATCACAGTCTGGGTTGTCTGCCTCAAATTCTGTTGATTCTGTAGTTAAACTTGTTTACCTCCATTGATTAAACAAAATCCATGTTTCCTTAACAATAAAAATATTATCTTTCTTATACTGAGTTTTTATGGACTTCAAAAGCTACCTGATAACCTAGCCTAGGTTTTATTGTGGGTGCTATGTAAAAATGCGTTCTTTCTTAGTTACCAATTGCACGGTCGAAGCATGTAACGTCGGATCGGAGCGGGAAAGGCAGTACCCAATATCTGATAGGATTTTTGTTTCTACAGAGGGGCAATCATGCATCATGGAATACATGGAAAACAAAACTCCCCTCAGATTCATGACTCCACTGGGATTAATCAAATCCCTGGTTTGTGAGGGAGTTTATTGTACATTCCTTTGTCTTTAATTTCTTTGATTCTTGCTTTTCAACTTCCCTCCGGAGAGTGTGATGCGTGCCATTTGGGATCAGGTGATAATTCCAAAGTGTGGCTCCAGACCATCCAATCACTAGTTATAAGTCCTCCCTTAAGCCCCTGCAATTTTGCCATCCGCCACGTGTTTAAGGCGGCCTATTCCCCTCCCTCATTTACAGATAAGAGGCGAGAAGCAATCATCTGAGGAGTCAGGCTTTGAGCCAGGTTTTGAACTTCTCCAGCTGCGTCAGCCAAGACCAAAGGCAGAGGCTGAGCTCTGACTCTCTGGGCTTCCCACTCAGAACTCAGGCTGCTGGTGACAGAAGCTGCACAAAACTGAAGTCCAGCAGCTACACTCACGGCAAACTGGTTGCACAGAAAAGGCTGCGTGCCAAGGAGACGCGATCTGAATCCCATGAAAGGTCAAAGGAAAGGATTGTTTTATTTCCTAGAAACTGAACCACCAGAACCACACCCACCTCAAATCCCCTCCAAATCCTCTAAACTCAGCTAGAAGCCAGCCTCCGATGGGGGAAGGGGTGATGAGATTCCTCTGGCTTGAAAAGTGCTGTGACACATTAACCACTTCCCTGCTAGGAAACTTCGCAGGCTCCGGGGCTGAGACCAATGTATGTGCTTGCTGTTCAAGGGCCCCAGATGAACATTTGGACATTTGTTTCCAAATGTGTGCTGGGGTTGTTCCCCTGCCAGGCCTCCCCACCCAACGGGAGACCTGCAAACCCACAGTGGAAAAACCGCCGCACCTACTGATGTCTCAGATATTGGCACAAGCTCCCAGAGGCTCCTCCTCGGTTGTCTGGTTTCTTCCGTGCGGAGAGGGCACGGAGGGGGTTAATCCACTTCACTGTCCCTGGGCCACCCCAGCACACTTAGAAAATGCTGCCAGAGATACAAAGCTCTGTCCCTTTCCCAGTTGCGCTGGGGTCTGTGTTGAGACTGTTTTCAGTTCTGAAATTAGACAAATTGATCTATCGAAACACTTTTCAGAAGTCAACAAATGCCACTCAAGTCTGAGTAATTTCTTTCTATTCTGAATCCCTGTAGCATTCATTTCACATCTATATCATCTATATGGCTTTTAGTGTAGGCTGTCTGGTATTGCATCTAGGTATTTCTGTCTTATCTCTTTCTCTGCTGTATGTTCCTGGGAGGCATGTAGCATAATCTTAAATAGAGTTAATGAGAAATCATCTTTGCCCTGGCTGGGTGGCTCAGTTGGTTGGAGCATCATCCAGTACACCAGAAGCTTATAGGTTTGATTCCAGGTCTGAGCACATACCTAGGTTGTGGGTTCGATTCCCAGTAGGGGCATGAATGGGGGGCAACCAATCAATTCTCTCTCTCTCTCTCTTTCTCCCCCTTCAGTGAACATATCCTCAGGTAAGGATTAAAAAAAAAGAAAGAAAGAAAAGGAAGAAATCATCTTTAACTGAATTAATAAAATCTTAAAACGTGTGTTTTCTATTTGAAGTCTATCAGAAGTTGTTATTGTGTAGGAAATGAATGGATCAATTTTACACTTAGGCCAAAACAGAGTTGACCAAAAACATCCCTGACTGGGACAGGCAGAGATACAATGGTTGCCCCCTGCTCCTTACCCACATTCAGAAATAAACCTTGAGCTCTAGGTGTCTTGCGAGAAGCTGGGCTGCCACCGTAACCCACACCGAACTTCTAAGGTTATGAATCAGAAAGGATATGCAATGGCATCGAAGTAACTTCATAACGTCTAACAACAGCGTGTGTGACGGGAGATTTGGTATCGGTTCAGGTGCCTCCCTATTCAGAGGCAGAAAATGAGCATAAATAAGAAAATATTGGTTAGATAACTAAGGATAATAGGATCTCGGAATAAAATATCCAGTTGTCAGTAGGATATAATTACACCCATAAGTGAATTTCTTCGAGGTTACTTGCTCTTCAGAGATTAGATTGCAGCAATGCCAAAGTCTCATTTTTCACGGCTCACTCCCTGGGCCCACCCCATCAGCAAAGGAAATTAAAGGTCAAATGGCATTTTCAGAAAACAATTTATCTCAAGTTTCTAGGTTTTCATTTAATAAGAATTTACTGAATGCTAAATACGGACCTAACATAACCGACACTGGGCGCCTGCGGTAGCCTGTCCCCGAAGACGCCCCTCCAGCTTTGCCTTCTGGTGTTTACTCCCCTACCCAGCTCCCTCCTCTTTAATCAGGGCCCTCATTTTTGAGACCTCGTGACTGCTTTTGAACAACAGAATGTGGCTGCTGTGAAGCTGCATGATTTCTAAGACGACATCATCAGAAACTTTGTCGCTTCCCCCTTGATCTCTTTGGAGTGCTTGCTCTGGGAGAAGCCAGCCACCAGGGAAGAAGGTCAAAACCCTGAGACCACAAAGAAAAAGAGAGAGAGAGAGAGAGAGATGCCCAGACAGCCCTTAGCTGTTTCAGCTATTTCATATGAGGAGACATGTGAGAAAACCATTTTGTATGTCTAGTGCAGTCCAGCCTTCAGATGACTTCCACCATGTGACTACAACTGCCAAGAGAGACCTCAAGCAAGAACAGCCCAGCTCACACACACACACACACACAAAAACATGAGATAATAAATTGATGTGAACAGCTGAGTTTTGGTGTGGCTTGTTATACCACCATAGATAATCAAACCAGTTCCAAAGAAACATTTTATTTTCATAAAAAGTCAAAGGCCTTGCCCTTGGAGAACTTACATTACAAGTGAGGCAGCAGCACACCCACAGAAAATGACATCATTACCCTACAACATAATTCATCCCCAAATACAAAAACAGTCTTTTCCAACTAAGGAACTGCTTTAGGTTTGCAAAGGGGTTTGTACAATAAAGGTGGAAAGTGGTGCTAGCCTCGCCGAGGACAGTAGCCAAGTGAATCCTGGCAATCAGTGAGGGGACAGCTGTCACATCTACTGAAAAAGCAAAGACAGAGCTGAGAGACATGGATAAAATACAGAGCAGAAAAGTAAGCAGAGAAATATGGCAAAACACATTGTAAAAAATATTCAAATGTTCGCATTAAGAATATAACCAAAAGAAAAAAAAATTAAAGCAAGGCACTATTTTTCAGCTATCAGATTGGCAAAGATATTTTTTAAATGATAATATTAGGGCTTGCAGGGTTCAGTGAAACCCACGTATCCTTCTGGCAGGAGTATGCTGCAGATGAATCTAATGTTTCTTCAGGGCAATATTCATTAAAGCCTTTAAAATAATCATATCTTTGGTCTGTTATTGAATTTCTAGAAATTTAACCAGAGAAAAATATCAGTCATTTACAAAAAAATATTTATCATGTAAGGTTCTTTTTATAGAATTACTTATAATAGCATGAATTCAATACGATCTAAATGTCCAATGGTAGGAGAAAAATTAACTCTATGATCGTATAACTACAGGTTATATTAAAAATATTTTAAAGCTGTAATAGCATAGGCAACACCAATTATAATTATAACCAACACATCAACCAATCAAAACCAATAGCTCAACCCATCATAACAGACGTACCAACCAACTGGACTGAAGATGCAAATAACCCTACCTACAATCACCATGTTGCACAACAGCTGCATGTAAACCTAGGGGTCCCTCCATGCAGCTGAAAACCATACAACAGTTAAAAGCTATGTTTTTAAATAATGTGTAATGATATTACAGTAGAAAGTTAAGTGGAAAAAAGGAGAAAAGACCTTATATAATATATAATCTATACACACATACAGAAAAGCAAATACATCAAAATTTAGTGGTTGTCTTCCGTGATGGGATTATCAGTTGTAACTGGTGGTATTATCAGTGACTTACTTATTTTCTTTATGCAGTTTTCTATGTTTTCCAAATCATCTATAACAAATGTGCATTATTTTCATAAGTTATCAGGAAAAGTCACATTCTATAAAAGAAAGAAAATACAAGTAATCATAGAGAGATTTGCTCAGTTTAAGTGTATGAAATTTGACTTGAAACAATTAACAGAAATAGAGGAAAGTTCTCGTTTGGGATGGGGTATGGGAAACTATAGGAACTTGACCATGAAAACAGACAAAGCATGAACAGAAGGAATTCTAAGTGACTGCACAAGGAGATCACGAGGGGAAGCCAATGCGGGATACAAGTCATTCTAACTGCGAGGAGGGAGTCTGACGGCGAGAGGGGAGAAAGGAAGAAGAGCCAGAGAGCTGCTGTTCTAAAGCAGCATTCCTGGCAGCGAGACCACCAGGCACATGCACACACAGGTTTCTTTCACCCTGTCAGGATTCTGACGTTAGCAAAATACTCCTTCTCTTGTCTTCATCCTGATAATTCAGCATCTAGCTCATCAACAAATGAGGCTTTGCTATCTTCTCCCAGGTAAGGGTCTGTGTAGAAAAGAGGAAACAGGAAAGAAGTAACACACAAATACTTGTTCAATGACACCAAAAAAGACCAGAATTTTTACATACACCATAGCAAATGAACTTGGGATTAGACAAGCTTTGGATCAGACATCTAAATGTATGCCTCCCTCTTTTTTTGCTTTTTATTTAGAAATAATTTCCAACCTTCAGAAAAATTGCAAACCTAAGAATAGGGGGGAAAAAAATACCCATACACCCTTTACTCAAATTCACCTACTGCTTTACATATTTATTTTATCATTGTTCTCTTTCTTTCCCTTTCTCTGATATATATAATATATATGTACAAAACATATACATACAGTTTTTTAATCACTTAAGAGTAAGTCATGCACATCACGTGTACTTCCTAAAATCAGGATATATTCTTATGTAACTACATTACAGTTGTCAACGTCAGCCATTTTAACATTGACAAAATTATTTTATCCAATATATTGTCTATATCCAAATTTTGCCTGTTGACCTATAATGTCCTTTGAAGTATTTTTCTCCTCAAATGCAAGACTTAGTCTAGAATCAGGTATTGCATTTAGTTGTCATGTCTCTTTAGTCTCCTTTAATTTGGAACAAATTAATTCCACAGAATAATTACACACACGCAAAAAGGCATTTGTCTTCATTCAAATAATTTATTTGAATTACACATTTTCCAAATTACTTTTGCCAAGGAATCTCCCAACCGATTGCCCCAGATTTCCCCTCCTCAGCCCGCATGCTTTCTGAGCCCTCTTACACTGGAACTCCAGGCAACACAAGGTCTTTTTGGGTGGTAGGTATAGTTACGTCCTCCTAAAGCATTTTTTTCCTAGCCTGAAAAGTACTCATAGCTACAAATTGTGTTTCAAGTAACTGTGAACTGGTGACCATCTACTTTAAGAAACTGTCATCTTCCATGCCTGACTAGAGAATGTGGCACGGCCTGTCTAGTGGTGGGGAATTAACAAGTCACTTCAGAGCCTTAAAGTATTTTCCCAATCCCCTCCTCCACCTGTCTCCTTCTGAAGTACCTTGACCTCATGACAGCCAGCCCATTCCTCTTCAATTACTGGAATAAATGTAGCAACAGAGATGGCTGTGGTTGATAAGCAAAACGAAACAAAGGCTCCAGAAGAGAACTTTTGATGGCTATAGTTTCCATCTGAGCCTAGGAGACAGGTATTAATCCACATCAATGCTGTAGTCAAACCATATGGGTGTGGGAAACTCGACTACTACACTGAAATCACAGACACACTGCAAACTGGAAAACGACACCTCTCCTGCTCTCAGTTTATTTGCATGCAATCCCAGCCAAATCAATATCGTCATCTTAATCAAGAGGGAATTACAGGCTTCAGCAGAGAGGTAACACTGTTAGTAATTACATCCGAGCCATTTTCAAACACACTGCATGCTGAGCTGAAATATTTAAACAGATATGAGAAGAAAAAAAAAATCAGAGAGATGGCTTGAGGGTTGCGTGTGCCCAGAGCGGTGATTTAAGAAGTCATTGTGTTCAAGTTCAAACCTTAGAATGGAAGTGCCAGACCAGGAATCGAAAGGTCAGGGAAAGGAAACAGCAGTGGCATTGTGGGTGTGCATAACATGACTGGAGGGTGCTGCAGTCTTAAGTGAAACTATCTAGGCTTTTTTTTCTTGTCATCAAAATAATCTCCGTGCATCTTTTAGAGGGAAAATTCTCAGTATGGTTTCCACATAAGACCTGGAGTGTGTGCAACTTGCCAAAGATACAATTTGGGAAGCGGACCCCTCTCGCTGGCAGTGAACATGCTGGTGGAAGCCCAAGGCACTGCGCCCAGCTCAGGCTTCCGGCAGCAAATAAAAATTAAGGAGATGAGGGTGGTGGGAGAACAGATCAAACAACATTCATTTGTATTAAAGTTTTGTAAATTCTTTCATCTATTTTTTTCTCCTCCCTAATTTGTATTCCAATATTTGAAAGAAGAAAAGAAAAGGACTTGCCTAAATTAAGAAAGTCTGGAATGGTGTCTATGAATAAGGAAATGTGATTTTCTTAATTTCGAGTGCAGGCATCAGTCACTAAAGCAGTGAAGGTGCAGTGGAGGAGACACGGCTTCAGTTAAAAAAGAAAAATGACATAATTAACTCTGAGAAGGCAGCTTGAGCCATGCTGGCCTCAGCCCAAAAGGGCTTTGTTTATGTGCAAATGACTTTTTCTAAAGCGCTAGAAGATGCTTCCTTTCCTCAAGGACAAAAACACCATATCTTGTCTATTCTACTTATTTGGTTAATTTTTTCCTCTCTTTTCCCTCCCTGATATTTCTTTTAAAATTGCCAGCTTTAGTTCCTATTGCAAATGATCATAAAGTCCAAATTAACCCATTTTTACTGGTCAAATACTACCCCACACATATGGTTTTACCATCACAACTATTTTGTAGCGGCAGCTTTTCAGCGGCAACCCTGGGAACAGAGCCGGCGGGGGCACTGAGGCGATGAGGCTGGTGATCCTCAGGGCCGTCTCGGCGGCAGCCGCTGTGAGGCGGAGGAGGCTCCAGCTCTGTCCCCGGTCCTGGGCATGCCTGTGGGGCCAGAGCCCAGCCCAGCTGGACACAGAGCTACTCTCACAGGTTGATGCACCCTGGGTGGGGCATGGGCATGCTCAGGGTACCCTTGGGAAAGGAGAGAATGCCCTTTGCCAATAGCCCTCTCCCGTCTCCCCACAACAGAGAGACAGCCCACCTTGCCTAGAAGGAAGGTGAAATAAGGGGCTCTAATTTCTGGGGTGCAGTCACAGGCATCTTATATTTCTTCAGGCCATGATAAATTTCTATCAGTCAAGGGTACGACTGGAATGCTGCCAACCAAATCTCCTCCTCCATGGGACCCCCATCTGGTATTCATTGGTGTTTCCCTCTGATGAATCCCCCCCACCCAAAACATCTAATCACTAAACAGTGCCAATTTTTCACTTGCTTTGTCTGCTTCTCCCATTCCCAGCATGCTTCTTCATCACTTGCCACGCACCTGGCTATTCAAAGAACTCCTTAGCTGGACTCCTTGCCTCTGACCACCAGCCTTCGGCAGGTGGGAGCGTGGCTGGAGAGAGACCCAAGCCCTTTAGTGGTGTGTGCATTAGGCCACTCAGGCTGCTGTAAAAAATACCACAGAATGGATGACTTCAACAATAGAAATTAATTTTCTCACAGTTACAGAAGCTGGAGGTTATGGAGGCAGGTTTGGTTTCCCCCGGGGCCTTTCTCCTTGGCTGTCAGATGGCCGCCTTCTCGCTGTGTCCTCACACGGTCACCCCTCAGTCTATGCATCTGGTACCTCTCCCTGTCCTAATCTCCCCTTCTTATAGGGATACCAGTTACCTTGGACTAAGACTGGCCCAAATGATCCCATTTTAACTTAATAAGCTCTTTAAAGTCTCTATCTCCAAATCCACTACATTCTGAACTACTGGGGATTAGAACGTCAACATTTTCGGGGTGGGGGGAAACAATTCAGCCCATAATGCTGCTTGACCAATAGCCCGTGGTGGCAGTGATGCTGTTTCTGTTTCCAGGCCTGAGCTTTAAGAAACTTGGAGTTTCTACTTCCTGTCTCTGTGATGCTCGCTCTTGGAACCGGCCAGCCATGCTGTGAAGAAGCTCGGGCCACATGGGGAGGCTGTGTGTAGGAGTTCTGGCCGACGGCCCCTGCTGAAGCCCTGCCGACCCCCAGGGATGTGGGTGAGAAGCTTTCCAGATGACTCCAGTCCCAGCCACCCTCTGACTGCAACCTCATGAAAGACCGCAGATGAAAAATTTCCTCGTTGAGGCCCATCAATTCCCAGAACCATAAGAGTTAGGAAAATAAAGTTAAATTTTAAACCACTGAGTTTGGGATGATTTCTTACACAGTAATAGATAAACTAAACAGATGTTTTTGTCAATTATAGCATGGACAATGAATATAAATTTAAAACACAAAACAAAACACTTTCTAGCCAAATACCACACCGCTGTCGGCTGCCAGTTTGCAACTTTTGTTTGCTCTCACAATTCCCAAACACTTGGAGTATCTACTGACACCCTGCTTTTTCGTATCTTCATGCCTTTGCAAATGCTGCTCCTTCAATCCAAGCATCCCAGCTGCTTAGTTTCCTTGGAGTAAGAGCTTATTAACTTTCATTAAATAAGTGAACCGGTGACCAGAATAGTCAAGGACCAACTATATCAAGGTCATTTCCTGTCTTCCTTGACTCTCCCTTGAGTCCTTATCATAAACCCTTTTTAACTAAGGTAGGCAGATCTGGCTCTGTCCTTGCCGCTTGCAACACAGTGGCCTTGACATGTTATATAACTTTCATTCTCCGGTTTCCCCCCACTTGAAGGAAACTTCAAGAAACTTCCCATTTCTCTGGTTTGCCTCCTTATTCTCTTTCTTTACCTTTCCTCTGGTACTTTTTACTGGTTTTCAGTTATTCGAGGAAGGTTGTCAAGCACCATGAGTTCACCAGGCACTGCTCTCTGCAGCACAGAGGGCACGTGGGTACAGAGACGGCCACAGCGCACTCCCACACAGAAGGACTCACCTTCCGCTGTATAGGAACCCCTCTCACTTAATACTAACACCCACTTGCAACCAGAGATGATCTGTGGATGTGCCTGTCTACTATAGTCCAGATCTAGTCTTGCTTTATTGTCCACAGTAGTAAATCAACAAGAAAACTTTGTTTCACAGAGATAAATTCTTGGCTGCCTGGCTTTGGCGCCATCCTAGCTGCTTAGTGACAATCAACTTGCTTCTTTGTCCTTAGATTTAATGTTTTTAAATCTTGCACCTAAAATTGCAGCTAAATGTCTCTTAAATATTTCCCCTACCTCTAGTCTCTCCAGCACTCCAGTTCCTATCACACAGCAGTGATAGATTCATCTTTTTTTTCAGTTACACTCTGCTCTCCAGATTATTTTGTATCGGTTTCAGGTGTACAGCACAGTGGCTAGACAACTATATACTTTACCTAGTGTTCCCCCCAATATTTCCAATATCCAACTGGCACCACACACAGTTACCACAATATTATTGACTATATTCCCTATGCTGTACTTTACATCCCCATGACTATTTTGGAACTACTAATTCGTATGTCTGGATCCTTTTTACCTTTTTCTCCCACTCTCCCAACCACCCCAACCACCAGTCTACTCTCTTTGTTTATGAATCTGTTTCAATTCTGTTTGCTAATTTAATTTGTTCTTTGAATTCCACATATAAGTGAAATCATATGGTATTTGTCTTTCTGTGACTGATTTATTTCTCTGAGCATAATATCCTCTACGTCCATCAATGCTGTCACAACTGTTAAGAGTTCATTTTTTAAGGCCAAGTAATTAATATTCCATTGTATATATGTACCACGTCTTATTTAGATAGATTAATCTTTTCAAAATGTCATCTAAAAACTGTCATCAGAAGCCATCCACACGCCAGATGAAGCTCTAAATGCCACAGTGTAGAAGTCAAAGGGATCTAAGGCCCTGGCCCCAACCTATATAACCTTTCTCTCCCGTTTCCTCCTCTATAACACCCTAAATAAATGTAGAGAAACACCAGAACACCTCCCCCCGCTCTATGGTTTTCTTCCACTCTCCCACTTCCACTTCACAGTTTACACTGCCCTCGCCTCACACTTGCTTGAGAGGCCTCACAAACCCTTCCTTTCATGATGCCTTCTCCTGTGGCCCAGGATGTTAGAAACAGAACCTCTGTGCACCCGGATAACACAAGCTTCTACAAACTCAGACACATTCTCTCCCACTGTCATCTCTCTGCATGTAGGTTCCAAATCTCCAAAGACATTCTGAGCCTTTCAAAGGCAGAAGTCATGTTTTGCATAAGTATAACTTATAACCCCAGGACCTAACATAATGCCCAATGGCAAATGCTCAATAAATGTCTAACAATCATACCCAATATAAACATGTGAATTGTATGTGTGTTTGCTTTGGTTATTGATTAGACACAACCCAACTGACAGTTAAACACCTCACTTTGGTCAGTGACCTTGAGTTCCATTCTGATCCTGTAATAACATGTAAAACTTAGCAGGATTTACTGGCCATTCACTAATTAAATAATTGACCAGGGGTTCCACATTGTAAACACCGCCTAAAGAGATGTGCAATCCTGTTTCTAAAACGAACCATGCTTACCTCTAAACCATGATACTCAATACTCCTAGAAGTTACCAAAACAGTATCTAAGGAATGGGCTAAAGCCACCAAAAAAGGGAATCAAAATTATTTTCTTTTCTTTATTCCATAGGATCCTGGAATTAGCATCCACACTGAAACAATGTAAAAGTAGCAGGTCAACAAGTGCCAAAATATGTGAAAGCTAAATTAAAGAACAAGTCAACAGGTATGACTGAGAGCATCCCACTCAGGGGAGCTGAGCTCACTCCTCACTTCCTGAGTGTGGAATGACTGGATTTCAAAAATGCTCTGCTGACTGCCTGAGAAGGGAAAACGGGTATCGCCTTTAAGCACACAGAGCCATATTGCCAAATCTGTATGCATTTAATCTGTAATTAAGGATTAAGGCACCTCCAAATCATCATGTCCCACTCTCAACTCATCAATCCCTCCCACTAAACCTGGCCCTTCTCCATCACAGTCTGGCTTCCTTGAGGCCTTTCTTCCCCTCACCCCTGGACTTAATCAATCCCCATGCCCTACTTTACCTCCTAAGCCCCTCCTGAATCTGCTCGCTCCCTTCCATCTCCACCACACTGTTGAAAAAGGCTTCATCTCTTCCCTGCACTGACCCAAATGGCTCCACTCTCTCCTCCCTCCAACCTACTCTCCACACTATGCCCAGAACCATAGCTTCAAAATGCACATTAGCTCATGTTGCTGTGATACTTAAAATCCTTCAAAGGCTTCTCACTGTACAGTGATAAGATCTAACATCCACCAAGCCACGTTATGATCTTGCCTGCACCAGGCCTTTGCACAGACTGTTTTTTCTGGCTAAATGTTTCTCCCTATTCCTTTATTTAATTAATTCCTACTCATCCTTCAAAGCTCAGTTCAAACATCCTTCATTTTAAAGACATTCCCTGATTCTCCAAACCAGGGTGAGTCTTTTGTTATATGTTTCTATAACATGTATTTTGCTTCTCCGTTTAGCACATACAATTAACTCGGTATGTAATTATGTGTTTAACAGCTGCCTCTCCTGCATGAATGTAAGCTCCATGGGCCAGAGAAGCGCTGTCTTGCTCTCTGCTCCCTCTCCGACGCCTACCGCAACACCTCACACATGGGAGGCACTCAAATAGTTGTTGGACATACACAAGTATAAATGAATTAATGAATAAAAGGAAAGTATTCGCAACCAATTACTAACACAAAGCCACTGATGCAACTCTGCTTCTGGAAAACAAAGAGAGGAAGGGAAGGTTAAAGAGATTTGATTTCCTCCACAAAGTATAAAATCACCTTCCTTGTGGACCAAATCTTCAGGCAGAGCAGCCTCTGGGTGCCTGGTTAATAGAGCATTCAATAAAATTTACTCTCATTTTATTTTCTGATCCTTTCTTTTCTCAAGTTCGGGTCTCTGGAAGGCTAGCATAATTGTTAATAAAGCACCTGAAGAGTTCTAGCATAGAGTGAGGTGCAAGGCAGGTATGCAATAAACACTTCGAGTTTAACTGAAGCCTCAAATCACCAAATTGTACCTCCAATGGCTTCTAGTCTCCAAAAAAGCTGTAAGGAGAGAACAAAAAGTTATGCCCCTTGAGGGCAAGGGCAGTATATTATAATCTGCTCAGAGATGTGCAGTGCAGACACACAAGGATGTGCCTGACACACAGAGGACCAATAAATGCCCGCTGAATTGGGAATTGTACGGGTCAGGCCTTCCACGGGGCCCTGGCAATGAGCAGCCCGTCTCAGCAGACCCGCTCTGACTTCCCGTTTCTCTCCTATCATCTCTCATGAGGTCTCCACTTTACAAAAGAAAATGTGCCCTATGCCCGTGTCTAAAGGGAACAACCTGGTTTAGAAGAGCTCTTATTTAAAAGTCCAGAGATACAGCCTCTGGGTCACCTCAAAAGAGATCACAGCTTGCCCTCTCAACTTAAAGAAACAGAAGAAGCCACCCCGGGACTCAAGTACACTCCCTTCTAAGTAGCAGGAAAAGTGACTTTTCTCTCGTTTGTTCAGAACATACCTGGTGATTTCTTTTTCCCCAGCCCGGTGTGGAATTGTATACTTCAGCCCAGTCCCACTGCCCCTGAGTCCCAATGCTCCAGCCTTCTCTTTGCTCTAACCATCTCATGGAAAAGAGCTGTAGTACTGAAAAACGTAGCAGCCTCTCCTTGAGTCCTGTTCTAATTCCGCTCTGCTGTTCAGCTCGAAAACACAACGCAGAGCTCTGTTTCAACCTAGGTATCCCCACCACACCTGCTAAGGTCAGGTGCTGAAGCCACTCAGTCAAGTAGGAATATGCTCTTCGCAAAGCCTGTTTCAGGAGTCTGCGCCAGCCATACCAACCAGCTCCCCACAAATGCTGGCTGAAGAAATCCTGGGCCAGCACAAGCCTTTCCAAGAGAAGCCCGACAGCTCTTGAATCCAATTCCAAATAAATGTCTGCAAAGACGGCACTCCTGTCCTACAGTGTTTTAGTTTAAAAACATATATTTGAAATTAACTCATCCAGTGCTTTGCACCCATGTATTCAAATCACCTGGCACAGGATGAACTGCCTAACTATCTTCTACATTTTTCACAAACAATTTTACAAACAGAGAGCTTTTTATGGAAAACAGGATTGTATATTCTATAAACCACAAACAATCAGTACAGTTTGGGGTGAAAACAACACTTACCGGTAATTCCTAGGGAGTAAGGCTGAAACATCCACGTAGCGGTAAATAGCGGGACTTAGAAACTATCCAGAGCCCAACACCCCTTCCACTGGGTCCTGTCCTGGAATTGCTCAGGCCCTTCAGGTGTCCGGAGAGCAAGAGCAGCCCAGCAGAGCCCCACCACGAGGCACAGACTGGAGCCGGCGGCTGCTGGTGCGGTTCGATTGATGAATCATTTCCCGACTGCAGAGATGCTGAGCGATGTCTCTGCTTCCCATAGGAACCACAGGGGCTAAGGTGGCAGCAGCTCTTCAGGGCTGTGCTGTCCACTATCCATATTAAAGTTCAAGAAAAAGGCTTCCTGCCAAGTCAGCCGGGACCCTTTGGAGTCAGGCCTTTTTTCATGCTCTTATTCTGCTCCACCTACCAGAAGCCAACCCCTCCCAGGTGAGTCAGGTAAGGAGGCCTCGCAGGTCAGTTCTCACAGGTGTGAGAAAGTGGAAATCCAGGCAGTGGGCAAGCAGGAACACGGAGGCCAGAGGGAGGGGAAGTGCTACCGCACCAGCAAGGCTATCCAAAATGCTGCGTCCAAAGCAAGGTGTCCCAGCTAAGGCCTGAGTTCTAGCTGCCACCCAGGATGCCAAAGAGAATTCCTCATGGTAGTTCTTCGAGGCATGGCAACCTTCCCTCTGCACCCAGACCCCTTCCTCAAAAGTCCTGAGCCCCAGCTGTTAGCCCCTTAGAGATCAGTTCTTTCACTTCACATAAACAGCCACTTCCAAGTGAGCAAACCAGTTCCAGAAAGGCTGCGAGGAGACCAGCTCCAGCATCTCCCCACCCCCGTCCAGACCACGATACCTACTCATTCACAAACACAACTAAGGGAAGCCACGCAAGGCCTACTTTTAAAGAGCAAGAAAAATGCGCTTCAGAATTATTTTCTATCCTTGCCTGCATGTGAAGCAGCTGGCAACTTCCCCTTCCTGGAGGAAGTGGAAGGGGTGGGAACACAGAAATGCGATCTCCGGTAGGGCAGCCCACCACGCTCCACAGAGCCTGCACTCCCCTCCCGGACCTCGCGGACAGGTACCGCCAACGAAACACACCAGCTCTCTCGGGCCTGAGACGCTGACACCGTTCTCCAGTCAGTGGCAATTTGATACAATCTACACCTCAAAGATAGGACACTGAATCACGTTTCCACGCCAAGCCTTGGGTTTCTGTAACTGAGAGGAAAGATGTTCAAGCCTAGCACCTTATGAGTTCCTTTACTTGAGCAGAACCATCTGCCGTCTGAGTGCTAGGGATTTTCCCCACCCGAGCAGCTGGGCAAATGCCGATACAGTGCACAAGTTAAAGAAGTTGGAGCATTGTACCTGCCTTTCTTACATTAATCACTTTTTGAAACTTCAGAATAAGCTGCAACTTGGATAGTCTTATTTGAACTATAATTCTTATTCCTACTGGTAATTTTTCAACTCCGAAAGATTAAAAAAGAAAATCAAAGGCACACATATCTTCCTAAAACAACGCTGTGCTCCTAGCTCTGTTTTCTTTCTTTTGTCTTAAGACTGTGCATTACCTTTGGGCTACCTCCCTGGTGAAGCCTCTGCTGTGAGACCTGCCTTCAGGCCACTTTCCCAGGGTGGAACTCTCCCGTCATTAACATTTCCTACAAAACCAGGAACTCCAAGGGCCAGTGTCCCTACGCCTGAATGAACACACGGTGACCCAGGATCTTTCCGTTATGTAAACTAGAAACTAAGTGCAAAAGAACATTAATATCAAAACATTTTATCCCAGGGATGGGTAATTCTTAAAGTAATTAGCAATCACTTATAAAATTTGATCCTGCATTCAGCTCCTTGTATGGGAAAATTGGTAAGTAGAAGGGAGCAATCTAACCCTAAGCAACTTTCAACTACAGATCAATTGTAATCCAATTATTCTGGAATAGTCAACAAGAGAATGCAAATACGGAAAGAAGGAATATGTAATTGGAGGGAAATCAGTAGATTTTTTTGCTCGACCCAAAAAGCAAAGATCTGTAAATGATTAATGACAGAGAGGAAGAGGGGCCAAACAGCATTGGAATCCTTTCTGCATCAAGCTAGGTAGATAAAAATAAGTAAATAATGAAATCAACATAATACTGGTGGTTCTTTTGCCATCAGGACAAACAATAGCAGTATGTGAACCTTATCCAGTGATTTACTGAACCAGTCACTGCTTATCACCGTGTGCCGTGTTGTCTCCTCAGTCTACAAAGCATCGTATGGCACAGTAGACAGGAATACAGACTTTGAAGTTAAACTGACTGGGTTCAAATCTCAGCTCCGCTACTTAGTATCTGCCATATGGCAGACGGACCCTGCTATCAGCCCCGATGCTGGACTCTGTGGATGACATCAAGAGGCTTCAGGAAATGTAAGGTTCTGCTTCAATCTACCACTGAAGGCTCCTGGCAGGAGCCCAGAGGGAAAGAGCAATTGGGCTGTTTTTGCCCTGGCTTGGCTCCTTCTCTGTACAGCTGCCACGGACTAGCAGTGCCCCTAACCAGAGGTCACTGCTTCCTGCAGGTTACGTTGGCCTCAAAGACCTCCCTCTCCTCCTGAGCTCTGCTGACTGCTCCCTCCTCTTGTTCATTCAGACCCAGGCTGCCTGCTCCTGGTTTCATCAATGCTCCCCCTAAACCCACATTTCTCAGTAGCCCATTTTGTAAATAAACCCTTCCAGTTAACTATTTTTATGTGCCGTCTATGTTCTGTTTGGACCCTGAACGATAAACAGTATGACTCTGAACACATTACTTAACCTTTGCATTCCTCTATCTAGAAAATGGAGGTAATAACAGTAACTTACTTCATAAACTTGGGAGGTTTAAATGGGTTATTAATGCACACGAAATACTTAGAATAATGCCTGGCATGTAGTAAGCAGAGTTATTTTATTTTTATTTTCATCACCATCATCGCGACCATCGTCATCATTAGGCAGCACTGATAAACAACGGTGACATGGCTGCTGTCCTCCAGGAGCTAGCCATCTGGTCTCTAGCATGCTGGTTGTTTGTGGAGAGATGGTTTGGAAGAAAAGACCCAGACAAATCTGACGATTGCTTGGAAAAGTAGCTTAGGAGAAATCCAGGGGTGATTTAACAACACTGGCCAGTTAAGATTGATGGTCATTACTAGGGGTCCCAAAGGATTTTTACATTCAGTTGCTTTCTCTGTTTTTTCTCAGGGCCCTTTTAATGTATCTTATCCTAGATTCATAGACATTTAGAGCTAAAAGTGACTCTAACTAGAACGATAACCCCTCATTTAGCACTTTATTTAGAAAAGAAAGTTGATTTAACCAAAATAAACTTTGAGGCCTTTTAGATGCAGACCCTGCATAGGAAAAATAAGTGGGAAGAAAAAAATACTGAGTCATTTTAGTCTTGCTCAAGGGACTCTCATCTAACCATTTGGAAGGATTTATTTCTAACCAAAGTTTCCTAAAACCAAGAAAGAATATTCTGTATTCTCTCCCTAGAGAAGGGAAATGGATCTTAATAGAAGAAGGAGGAGGAGAAGAAGAAAGAAAGAAAACAAGAAGAAAACGAAAGTCTCCCATCCATTCTGCAGACTGATTTATAACATCCATTAGGTTCAGGGGAATATGAATCGCTATGTGTCCAAAGCATTTGACCAGGACTTATATTCAGTTCCAGGAGTGATAGTAAATAGGGTGGGGGTACATAATGCATCAAACGATGAGGGGAGCTTCTAGGATATTATGTGTGCCCACGTCACATTGTGAGAATCACATTCCTTTGGGAGAATGAAAGGCTAAATCCATCCTTTTAAGAATTGGGATCTTTGGGGGAAAAGAAACTAGATCCCGACCAAGAGTATTTTATTTCATCTCTCTGAGCCTCCATTTCCCATAAAACAAGGAAGTTGAACCAGATGGTCCCTATGGTTCCTTCTAGTTCTTTATTTCTAGAATTCAGTAAATTTAATATTGGATATTACAGGTATCAAAGAGCCCCCTTCCCAGACTCGGGTCCTATTACAAAGAAACAGATGAAGGTTACACCTTACTTGTGAAAGGATCAAAGTTGCTTTTTGATTTCTTTCTTTTTTTTTTTTAACATCTCTGAGTGGCTATCTAACCTTTGAATCCAAAAATTCATTTTTAACTCATCCAGTTGTTTCAAATTCTTAGTGAACAAATTTAGTTGAAAGAAAGTGATTAATGAGCATGCTAAAAACCGCTTCATTAATATGTCCAATTAGGAAACCCACTTGGAAGACTGAAATGAAATTAGAAGGATTAAAAGACATTTCAAGCAATGTTAAAAAACAAGCCAATGACTGAGAGATAACGAACAATGTTACCAAAACTGCGAATCAACAAGAGAACAGCAATCCAACAGAAAAACAGGCAAAAGATTGCAAACAGTTCACAGAATAAAAATGGCCAATAAGATTAAAAAATGTTCAACCCCACTAATAATCAGGAAAATACAGGTAAAAATAACAAACGTCATTGCATGACTGACAATAACGAAGGTTAGTGAAGATGTGTAGATATAGGGCCACGTGCGGCTGGTAGTAGAATAAATAAAAACAAGCCTTCGGAAGACAATCCAATGAAATTGAAGACATTATACCGTAAGGCCTAGTAATTATACTTCTAAATATATAATCCAGTGAAACTCTAACAAGTAATTCAAACAGATAACTTACAAGAATATGTTCATAACAGCAAAAATTAGGTGTAATCAAAATGTCTATCAAGTAATAAAAATAAATAAACTTGTTATAATCATACAATGGGATATTATACAGCAGTCAAAACAAATAAGGTTTTGGGCCACATGAACCAAATAGAATTTGTAAAAGTCTATTTATATGTATTTATAATTTTATTTCCTTTATCTGTTATTATAAAATATGCAAGAAAACCATATTATTTATAGATACACCTACATGCAAAGTATAAAGTCATGATAGGAATCTTTACAGGGTTATGTTCAAATCAGGAGAGTAGAAACATCTGATGAGGGAAGCAAGGAAATTTGAATAAGAAGTGTTCGCAGGGCACGGGGGATTTCCACGATGTTTTATTTTTAAAAACTGATCTAGGGATGGAGTAGGGCAACCACAAGATGAACCTAGAACACCTTGTGGTACCAGGAAATATGGAAGTACTCAAAAAACATAGGTATGTGGAAAGGATGTAGGAGTCATCTTAAAGGAGCTACCAAGGGCCAAATCAAGGACATTTTGGGTGACAAAATAATTACAGTAATAGATTATAGTTTATAGAATAAAGCAAATTTCATGAGTCCATGTTGATATAAATAAATAAGTATATAGAAGAGAAGGCATGATGAAAATATTTTTAAAATCACCATTTGCAAATGTAAAAGGAGTATCCGTTGCAGGCAAACATCACCAATGGATGCTAAAATTAGTAAGTAAAGATATGGCGAAAAACAGGATATTTACGTAGTTTCAGTGTATTCCTGCACAAAATACTTATTAATACTTACTAATGACAAAGGAGGAAGGAGTAGCCTCACAGTGGAGAAACCTGGACAACATCTCCTCAGCCAAGTGACAGAGTGAACATCCCCAGGAATGGAACCTACCATGGCTGAGAACTTCCGGACACACTCCTGTGGCACTCATCGAAAAGGGGGCACAATCACTTCTGTGGTATTTTTGTTAAAAATGCATAAGATGAATTCAAACATAAGAAGAGACCAGACAAATCCAAATTGAGAAACATTCCACAAAATAAATAGCCAGTACCTTTCAAAAAGTATCCAATCGCAAAAGAAAAAGACCGAGGAGCTGACCTAGATGCAATGTAGGATCTTGAACCAGAAAACAAACATTAGTGGGGAAAACTGGTGAAATCTGAGTAGGTTCCGTGGATTCGTGAAGAGTGCTGTATCAATGTTAATTCATGGTTTCATTGATTGTGCTATGGTCATGTAAAGTGTTAATGTTCCAGGAAGCTAGGTGAAGGACCTATGCAGACATAATTTTTGCAGTTTTTTAAAGTCTAAAATTGTTTCAAGATAAAATGTGTTATAAATAGCCAAAGCAAGCATGACAAAATGGCAAAATGATTAATGGTAATGAAGAATCTGTTATCTGTACTTCCCTGTATGTTTAAAATATTTCATAGTAAGAGAAAAAAATGAAGGATGTATAAATTTAAAATCTGAGTATAAAGAATTAGATAGTCTAAAGAGATATTGTTATCACCCAGCAATTTTTAAATAATAAGTTACTGTGGTGAGGGCCCAGGCTTTGTACCTGCTGGTCACGAGCCTTGATAAAAAATCGGAAATTCAAACTCTGGCATATTGAGCAGCCCTGGTCTTCTGACTCTGTGCTAAGCACAGTGCTCGATGTTAATTTCCTGTTCTGCCTGGTATTCTCTTGGGGTTCACGCTGATTTCACTCAGACTGCTACCACTCTTAAAATTTTTTTTCTGATTTGCTTTCCGCCTGATTCCTCAGCATCTTAGAAGCCTGGGGTCCAGTTTATTTTGTAGCTTTAGATGTAATTGTCAATTTATGGGAAAAATCATCTGAACAGAAGTAGGGAAATCAAGTGTACAGACTACCTCTGAGGAGATGATAAGTTCAACTTTAAAATGTTAAGCACGAATGGCTTCACCAAGACCTTCCGGTGGAGATGTTCTATCAGCCTTTGGGAATGCAGGTCTGGAATTTGAAACTGCAATTAGAACATGACTTGGCTCTTTGGGGATTGTCCACAGAAGATGTGTGACTTCATAAGACCACCAAGGTTTGGGAATGAAACTTTGAAAAACACTTAAGTTTAAAGAGCAGAAAAAAGAGAAACCAGACTTTACTGGGCAGATGAGAAGGAAAACAAGATTTTTTCCTTATTACCAACAGTGTTAAATGATGTCAGAAATTCAAGAAAGATGGGAACTGAGTAAAAACCAGAAATTTGATTAATTAGAATGTGGCCCTCAAGGCATCGGATTCAGCAGAGTACCATGAAGGGAATGGGGCTGTAAGAAGCTAAGGATAAAGTGAGTGGGAAGTGACTGGGAAGGAACAGACGCTTAGTGGTGAGAAGGAAGGTGGGTTAAGTGGTAGCCCTGAGGGACTTGCTGCACTAAGGGGAGGATTTTAGAAAAAGAAACATAAGCACGTTTGTAGGAGAAGAAACCAGTAGAGTGGGGGCGGGGGGGATTATGCCCTAGAAAGATGGGACAAAGTCAGAGAGGAGCTGAGAGAGAATGCAGGTCATAGGTGAAGGGGTGCGGCAGGATGAAGAGCAGAACCTGCTGCCTTCAAGGCAGCAGCGAAAGACTGAAAGCGAAGACTTTGGAGGCAGAGAAGAGAGACACTTGAGAAACCTTCGCCTAGAGCCTCTGAAAAGTCAGTCAGTCACCTGCTGAATAAGGAGTATCGGGGAGAAGTTGAAGGAAAGTAGAGAAGTTTGTGGGGAAACTGTAATTTTTAAATAGCAACACTACTGCCACCGAATCTTCTCAATTGGTTGTTGAGTGGCCCTGAAGTGGAAAAGGATCGACTCATAAAGCCTTTCATAAGGTTGCTTTTGCCTTTGTTTAGTAACTTTATTACAATAACCCTGTGACATCACCGGAATGGATATTGCTAACCCTCTCTTGTCCACGGGGAAATCAAGGCTCCGTGGTTAAATGCCTACCAAGACTGTATATCAATCAAAGCAAGATTAGAACTCAGTTCTTTTCACTTCACTTTGTTCACTCTGAGCACTTGGGAAGAAAGAGCTACTTTACACAAATTATCTGCAGCCAAGCAATTTTTTTAAAAGCTCTCAAGGAAAGCTGCCAATGTGTGCACTGTCAACAGAATCATGCCTAATAATCTTATTAGTTGAACGAGATTCTTCATTAAATTTGTTGCATGGTTAAATGGAGGTTGGTAGCAGATGGGAGATATCGAAAGCAGCTCCTTAAAGCTGAAAGCTGTTGGCAAGAACATTTAGAATTTACAATGATGGATGATATAGTATTCAATTTGGGGAAGGTGGTTGAGTCTAATAGGACGACCCAAGGGTCAAGCTCAGGCTTAGTCCTATTAACATCTCTTATGACTCTTGCAGCATGTATAACAGAATGCTAATAGAATCTGAAGATAATCATAACTGAGAGGTGATCAAAATATTAACAAGGCAGGGAAAAGAAAGTAAAAGGAACTTGATATGGTTTAAGGTTTAAAGTGAAGAGAAAATGGCAAGGAATTGCATAAGGTTTAAAGTACAAAGATTTTTCACTGAAAAAGAAATGCAAATATATTGTAGTAGGGAAGAACACCTACACTCTTGTCTTGATCTTGGGAAGAGGACCAAAAAGAATGTAGAAAATAATCAGAAGAGAGGTAACAAGTGATAATGCATTCAGGGCAACAAACTGTCAGCAAAAGATTCAATTGTGATTAGAGTGAAAACTGCAACTGACATGCTATCACTTGCTTAACAAAAAAAAGGGAGAGAGAAGAGGGATTTGCACGTTTGTGCACAGGTATAATACAGACACACAGAGAATATATCTGAGACGATACAGAAGAAAATAATAACCTTGTTTACCTCCAGTGAAATAAACTGGTAAACCCAGCCTACAGACTGTTATACTTAGCCACACATTATTTAACTTTAAGTATCATTAGGCTAAATATAAACTCTCCAATTTAGCACAGTCCTCATCATTCTCTAATTTACCTTATATCCAGCTGATTTCATGCATTTATGTTATTTTCCTGGCCCTTAGAGAGAATTTAGTTGGCACTATCAGACATGCCCAGTCATGTGTGATATATAGAAACAGATAAACAGGGAGATGTGGTAGAATAATTATTTTGATAGATTGTGCTTTCTGTATCCTTTGCTATGCCTGAGCCCACATCTTTGTATCAGTCTTCAACACAAGGCCGGGCAGGTAAACATGTACTATGAGTTGACACAAAAAGCAAACCAGCCAGCATGGTGTCCACTTTTCAGTAAAGGAAAATATTTAAAAGAAATTTAAAATTTTCTTCAGTTTCACGGGTAATATTGCAACGGATAGTTAATTTTTCACTTCTTAAATAGTTGCCCACTTCCCTACCCATCCAGTCCCCTTTTACAGAGGCAACCAAAATCACTAGTTTATTATGCATTATTTCAAAAGTGGCCTATGCGTCTAAGCTGTTACAGATACATTGTCTTCGGGAAAATTTTGCCCAGAACAAGTCTCTCGTTTTTACCTGAGCACTATAAAAATGAATTTGAAATGTGTGTTTTTTAATGATGTGCACAAAGATCACTTTCAATTTATTGCTGGATTGTCACGGTGCTTGCTGTGGCCGGTAGGTCTCTGGAAGTTTCAGTATAATGGCGGCCCCAGGGACCAAGCATTGCCTCACTCTTCCTGCTGTGGGGCAAGTGACGGGACAGGAAGCGAGGAGACCAGCAGCCTAACCAAATATTTCAAACGAGCAGATGGACGGCGTTGGTGCTTTTAATGCCATTCCTCTAATCAGATCATTATTATACCATTCCTTTCCTGTTGCTGACAAAAAAGCCTGTAGAGGATAGCTGGTTTCAAAAATGAAATGGGCTTGGTGGTGAAAATATGCAACCTTATAATTTCAGTGACAATTTATCTTAGTCAGAGCTAAGCGAATTCAAACCCAATCCATCATATTTCTACCTCCAAATCTCTAAACAATCCTGAAAAGACACAGTTGTGTCTGCTTCTCCAAAGTCATTTATCATTTGTAAAAGGAGAGAGAGGGAAAGTGGTTTCCCCACATAATTAAAAATCAAGAGTTCTTCACTGTGGATGCCTGGATTCTAAGGGCTGCGGGTGTCTTTGCTGAGGCGGCTGGAATGGGGGCCCCGGTGTGTGTGTGGACGAGGGCCCCGGTGAGATAAACATCCCTTCTTTAGTAACCAATGCAAACGCCAGTCACACTCAGAGGGGATTGGGGGAGGGGTCCGCCTTATCGTCAGGAAGCTACCACATGACCGGTGACCTCTGTAACCTGGGCCTGACTGGCGTAGGCGTGTTTAGGAAGCAGGGGCCGGCTCTCCTGTCTCTCCTGCTCTTCCCTTCAGCGTGCTAAGTGGTGTGATTGAGGCGTGCTGACAGGTGAGCCTGTCACACAAATCTTCTCTCCAACAGTCAGCCAGAATGTGGAGATGTGACAGGAAAGGTCATGACTCCCAGGCAGAAGTTTCCCTCTTGATTTTGAGCTGTCACTATGCTGGGTAGCAAGACTTTCTTCCCTTATTCCAAATCTTGGGATGGAGATTTTGCCAGGCTCTTCTCTGGCAAACTTTGTCTCCTCAGCTCTAAGTTGGAAGCACATGCTGTCTGGTACTTAGAACATGAGGCCACCCAATACTAAGAATTTGCCCCTGAAGTCAGGCAGCAGGGATTAGTCAATTTGCTGAGGATTCTCACCATCCTAGCGAGTTGCTTTTGATTTGCCGCTGGGCTGGCTGGCTCACTCCTCACTCACACTCAAGTGGGCCCAAGTATACTGCTCATACCTTCCAAAACAAATCTTTGGCTCTTCTGAAGCCATCTAACCCCTCCCCCCCAAAACCTATCTGCTTAAGTATTTTACCAATCGTCTTTCACTCACCTACCCCCTATTCCACTCTGTCTCCATGGGGCTCAAAGCCCCCAGAGCTGACAAGAGACATGAACAGCACAGCACAGTTCAGTGGTGGGACTTGGGCACTGTCTGCCCTCACTGGGTGACTCAGGAAAGGTGCTGTTGCTTCAGTAGACATATGGCAGCTGCCCCATTTTCCCTATTGAGAGAAACACCACAAAAATGTGCATTTCTGTTTGTTGTAAAAATCTCTACAAAGTGGATTAATCATCTTAGCTCCACTTTTAAGCAGTTAGGGGACTACATGGCATCTAAAGGGTAACATGGTGAACCAGCTTTGCTTCAATGAACCTGTCTGCTTTTCCCTCACTGAATATGGACCAGTGACATAGAGATTCATAACCCGACTGGGTTGCTTTACACAAGGCAGGCATTGCTTTAAAAGGCCCCTCACCCTTGGCTTTGGGAAAGCCCATCTAGCTGAAAGCAAGGCCTCAGCATGATCAAGAAAATGAGAGTCAATAACTCCCAGACTTGCCTCACACCCAAGGGCTGCTGGGCTGGATAAACACTGGAGGCCTGGTGTTCAGTTTGTGCCTTGGGCTGTTTGCTAAAACAACATGGTACTGGAATAAAGAATGTTATCATAAGAAAAACAAGAAAAAATCTAATGGTTTCCAGACTAATGCCATGGGGGATAATATGAAATTAGGATAAAATGCCTTGTTTAATGAGAATGCCAACATTTCTAAAAGGACTTCAGGGAAAATTGGGGTGAAAACCTGTAGGGTAGGACATTGCTCCAGCAGCTGCAAATTCTCCAACGCCCGTATCAGTTGTTCGTGCAAAAAAAGAATGTATGAATTCCACTCCTGCAGGCTTCGCCGTGCCCTTGGTGTTTTCTCTGGCCTCTCCCAGGCTGCCCTACCTCAAAGAGAAGCCACTTCTCTGCCCTCTGTTCCCAATGCACCCAGTTTATTTTCTTGGACCACACAAGCCCATCGCAACGGCACAGTCTGTCTTTAATCCTCTCCTATCCACCCTCGTCCAACCCTTTCAGTAGTCAGTGACCTCAGGCAACACACTCTCTTCAACGATGCCTCTCGCCCTGGCAGGGTGGCTTAGTTGGAGCAATGTCCTGTGCACCAGAAGGTTAAACTTTTGATTTCCAGTCAGGCTGCATACCTACCTAGGTTGCGATTTGATCCGTGGTTGGGGCGCATACAGGAGGCAACCGATCGATGTTTCTCTCTCACATTGATGTATCTCTTTCTCTTGTGTTCTCTCTCCCTCTCTAAAATCAATGAACATATCCCAGGGTGAGAATTTTTTAAAAAGATGCCTCTCACCTGAGTGATGGGTGCTGTGAAAGGCTAACACACCTCTGAACCCAACTCCTTGTCATTTCATCTGCACCTAAAGAAACTGGAGAAGTCGGTGTTCTTGCTGTCTGTTGCTACCAGACCAATAACTAGAAGCAAAGATTGAATCTTTATGGGCTTTATTCAGATGCCAGCCATCTGAGAAGATGGGGGGTAAGGGAGAAGGTTATGTACCCTAAAACCCACCTTAACATCTCATCTCAAACTAACCTTTTTATAAGGAGAAGAAAAGAGTAGGTAAGGGGTTTGAAAAAAGGTTAATAAAATTTTAAAAAAAGAAAAAGGTTAATCAGATAAGAGTTTCAATCCCAGGGGTGATTTTCCTAGTATTTATTTATCTGCCCATCAACAATTCTTTATCTGCCATGGACATTCCCTCCCTGGAACACAAAGGCTGAATTGCTTGTCAGCACCTGGAGTCATGTAGGTCATGTATTCCAGTCCCTGGAATAAAAGCTTTCCACATGCATTAATCACATAAGCCTATCAACTATAACTACAGCTCAAATCTTTAACTCTTGAGCTCCCTTATCACTAATACAGTTCCCCCCAGTACTAAATATAACACTTTGGGCAATAATAACTTGAGGTATTTATGAAAATTCTACCATCAGGGACCGTAATAGTGGGACGTCAGTAGTGTGTGGGAGAAGGCGTTCTAGGGTAACTTAACACTGACATCCATCTGGAAGCAAACCGTCCATTTGTGTCAACGTGTCAGGTGCATACAAATTGTGTATGTAATTATCAGATACAGACGTTGTTTGTTGTTCTTCAGAGGCCTCATTTTTTGTGGCAGCTTTATTTTATTAGAATAGAGTCCTGTTCACCACTGAAACTACTTCCAGCTGGTCAGAGACAACACCACCCGCCCTACAGAGACAGGCAATGGAGAGATGAATGTCCCAAAAGAGAAATCAAAATAGGAGGGTGAGTTGTATTCGAATGGCTTTCTAGGCACTAACCAACTCGTCGCAACACTCCCACTCTTTCATTATAATTTTTCTGTCATAGTGAATTTAGCTGGAAAACATCTGAAGCCAATTTTTCCCAAAAAAATACCAGATGAAAGTTTGCTTGACTTTTTGCTATCACCTGAAGGTTTTCATTTAACACATAAGACAGCCAACATTTAGACTTGCTTTTGAGGCTTTCATTACAAAATGTTACTCCCCCCTCATGCTATGAGCTGAGCAGCTTTCAATACTAGTCACGTGGACCTGCACGAGGCAAATGTTGAGTTTAAAGTAATTAAGAGGAGGAAAGATTAAATATTTTTCTTTTACAGTTAGAGGGAATATATTAGTTATTTTTATTTCAAAAAAGCAAATCAAGTGATTGGAAATACATGAAATAGCCACTGGAAGCTCTGAAAGCAAAAAGCAGCTGGGACATCAGATAACTTAATCATATTATTTAATCATTTTCTAAATAACCGGCACACTCCAAACCTAAAAATCTAGCATAAATGCACTTTGTACGCTGGACACTGAAACTTGAGACTAACGAACAGAAGGTGGAAAGTTATTTCATGGCGCAGTATTGTTGTAAGCCTGAGAAAATACCACAGAGACTCAGAAGTCCCTTCAGACACTGATTCACCAGAAACAAACAAAACTAATGGCTTCTATGGCCCAATCAAATGTCTGTCCCCCAAATTAAGAAGGGCTGACATGTCCTTCCAGGTCATCACCCTACCTCAAGACAGAGCAAACACCATTCCAGAGGGAAAAGAATCGTCTATTTGCCAATGCAAGAGAGGTCTCAGGTTTTTCCTGGAAGCCTCAGGAGGCCTGCAGTCCGCACCGCCATCATCTCCTACCATTCATCTAACCCGAGTCTCGTTGGGATGCAAGTCTGTTCACTCTCGGTTTACTGTCAGTGAAGACAAAGAATAGTCGGTCACCTTCTTACACTAATAATCCGTCATAAACTTAAGACTGTATTATGCCTAATAGTAGACCTTTTCTTTTCTCTTTCTTTTTTAAAATCCTCACTCAAGGGTATGTTTATTGATTTTAGAGAGAGAAGAAGGGAGGGAGACAGGCAGAGAGAGAGAGAGACATCAATACGACAAAGAAATGTTGATCATTTGCCTCCCCTACATGTCCTAACAGGGGACTGAGTCTGCAACCTAGGTACGTACCCTGACTGAGAATTGAATCTGCAACTTTTTGGTGTACAGGATGACACTCCAACCAACTGACCCACCCGGTCAGGGCCAGTCCTTTTTTTTGATGAATTATCTCCAGTCCTTTCCCATCTCCCCTCAGACTTAGTTTTTTTCGTTGTTGTTGTTGTTGTTGTCATTGTTGTTTTAGCTCTTTAATCATTCTTTGGCTTTCCTTCAAACATTCTTCATGTGCCCCCTCAGAATGCAGAGTCCGGGCCTGGATCTTGCACTCCAGCTGTGCACTGACAGTGCTGATTTGAATAAATTTATCCCTAGCAGACCCAACAGAGACTCAAGAGGAACAGAGACTAGAGGCACTAAGTCCCAAGAGACTTCCAGTCTTCGCTTCTAGTCTTCTAAGTTCCCAATTTTACTCCACTGTTTTCTCGTACTTACAAACTTTTTCTCACAAATTCAACATCTCTCTTTGGCACCTATCCCCAAAACATAGCTGCTTTGAAACCAACAAGGCTCAGGTACAGAGCAAGGCAGAAAGGTCTTACCAGCAAAATACCAAAGCTTTGGCCATTTGACCCTGTCTGGAGACTGTGTCTAAATATCCCCTCTTTCATCTTTGACCCGCCACCACTTAAACTTCCTGACTCCTGTGGATTTGGTACTCTCTGCTAGCCCTACCTAGACGACTGTTCCATTATTATCTAGATAACAGCCAACTCACCCCAATGGCACAGCCCTAGCCTCCTCCTCAGCCTTCGCAAGAGTCATAACCGTGTATTCCAACGCCATCACTTCACAGATGTGGAAATAGGCTGAGAAAAATGTAAAGTACATCTAAATGTGTAGCCCTAATGCATCCTGTTTACTTGACTCCTGTCAATCAGTCCACAACTTGCTCTAGAGTCAATGAGTTCCTAAGTGATACCTAAACTATGATGGAACTGGCTATGCCAATATTTAGCAGTGTGATGTTCAGCAAAGTGTCTTAATGGTTCTCCAGCTCTGTTCCCTCCTGCTTCGTGGGGCATTTTGTTTCTCTGAACCCCAACCCGACCCTGTGGACAAACAGCTTAATGGCCAATAGCTTTGACTGTCAAATCACAAGATTCCTTGAGTCTCTGATTTCAGTTTTCCTTTAAAGAACTATTTATTTTAACTCCATGACTATTAACAGGAAGAAAGGCTTCCAGGCAACATATCTCAAATAGATTGTTCCCTAGAAACAGGAGGGACCTTTCTCACTATCTGCTCATTTTATCCTCATCGAAAAGGGGTCAAAAAGATCCTTCTCAATAGGCAGAAATATTGAAGCCTACTCAAACTCCTGCTCTTCTAGCTTAAAACCATTTAATAGCATTTTGAAATATTTTTATTTCCATGTTATATAAGGGTTATATCTGCAATTATTTTCCTCCCTCCTTTCCTTTCATTTTTTTCTTTTCTTTCTTTGCTTCCCCACTCCTGGTTCACATTTCTACATCTTAATCCCCTCTGAATTACTGTTTTTATCTTTGTTTATTTCCCCAGTTTACTGTTTGATATCTAATCTGAGTCTCTGCTACTCTGGCTACATTTACCTTTTCCAAATTCCTATTTTAGGGCCCTCTAAGAACTGAATCAGGTTTTATTTTCATTTCACTCCCCATCAATCATTAGCACTTCTCCTGAGCATGTATCTTGTATTTTAATAATTGGTCATATCAGAGGAGAGCTAACTTGACTTTCTTGAGCAGTTTTGTTGTAAATATTTTGTATCTTATTCTATTTCTAGTCTCCCCTCTGTAGTCTACTCACATTTGTTGGGAAATTACACCTAATCCATTATCCAGAAAATGGAAATATAATACTAAGTGGCTTGCTGTAGCTCCCATTTCTTTCATAATGTCATAAAAATTTATAACACTTAAAAGCCAGTGATCCCTAGGTCATTTACCCTGAAGAAAGAACAAGTTTATTCTTGTGGAGCAGAATCTATAGCAGATGTAGTTCTCACGTTGTAAGATATGTACCCTTTATGCACAACATCAGGGCAGTCTGCAAGCGCCCGGCACCCATGCAGGGCCCTGGTGGTGTGAAGCCCATTAGATGGAGGCAGGTGGGCTCTTAACATTCAGAGGTAAGGACCAGTATTTCAGTAATTCGCTTCAGATTCCATGCCAGATGTGGTTTCACAGGGAGATAATGAGCCCCTTCAAACAATAGGGAATAACTGAGAAAAGTCATTATGTCACTGTTAAAAAATGTCCTCGATTATCCTGCCCTAGCTGTTACCTAATCTGAGTTTTATTTCTAAAGGCTCCTGAGTGGAAAGACTTAAGCATTGCACATACCTAGCTCATGAAGTAATTGCCTTCAATGTACATCAGATATTGGTAGCAAAATGTGAGCAACTGGGGAATGGGAGGTGGGGGCTGAGGTAACTAGGGAATGAGGTAGCAGCTAAAGAAATAACTCTAAGACTACACCCAATTTCACAGAGCTCATTCTAACATCAATGGAAGGAAGGGCAAAAATCTGTCAGATGAGGGCTGTTTACAGAACACCAGCTGGCCTGAGGTGACTTCTCCAGAGCCATCTGCCTCCAAAGAGGCCCTCACCTGGGCTCTCTGCTGCTTCCTGGGGGAGCCCCAGGCTATAAGCAATACTGACTCCTACTGACATCCACCTCCCCAGGAGGCCTGTACCAACCAGTTGTCCAGGTATTAGATTCAGTCTCTTGGCCTCAGGCAACCGTGTAACTAACCTTTTCTGATGACCTCCTTTCAAGCCTTCTGCTCCCACTCAGCTCCTGTGAGTTAGCAGTTCTCTTAAATTCCTGATAAAAAGAAGCCTTGCAGACAGACATATTTCATGTCACTGAAAATCAGTCTTCCACATCCTCTTCATAAAACATCAGGCAGCCCTTTGAAATGATAGTTATATTTACTGACTAGATCATTAAATTGAAAATGCAGATAATAAAACATTAATTGAACAGTGTGTTTAATAAATGTTTATGTGAATATACTTTTAAGACATTAAAAGTCTGCAAGGACTTATACCAACTATGATCATCACGTTAAGTCCAGTACTGATCTGATACCACAATAGTTATTGCAATGTTATTAGCTATATTCTCTATGCTGAAGTTTATATCCCTGTGACTGTTTTTATAACTGGCAATTTGTACTTGTTAATCCCTTCACCTTTTTCACCCAGCCCCTAACCCCCTCCCCTCCAGCAACCATCAGTTTTTGTTTGTTTATTTATTTGTGTTTTGTTATATGTTATGTAACTATCTAATCACTATGTTGTGTGCCTGCAACTAATATAATATTGTGTGTCAAAAGTAATAGAACAATTTAAAATTTTTTTAAGATCACAAAAAAGTAAATGTAATGCATAATTATTATAAAAATATTAGATTATTTCCTCAGGACAGATGGCTAGAAGTAAAATTATTCAGTGAAAAAATCTGATTATTTTGAAGGTGACTAATAAAGATCATTATAGTACTTAAAAAAATAATATTAACTGTGGTCAGTTCTGGAGAGTGGAATTACAGGTTATTTTTTCTTGTTACCCCCCACCTTGATTTCTAGTTGATGAATATGTACATATATGTGTCATTTTTTTAAATAATAAGAGAAAGAAACTCAGCCTGTGTGTGGAGCAATTTTTTTTGCCCCCTATTTTACGTTGGGTTTTCATGAGACAGCAGTTGTTGAAAAGGGGCATTACAGTTCCCTAATTCTGGCAGAAATCTCCATCGGCCACAAGGGCTCCCGGAGTGCCCCGTGCCCTGCAAAGGAACAGAAGAGCCTTATAGAGAAAATTGAGGCCTTGGAGAACCACTGGTTAAACACAGAAGAACCACAGGAGGCTTAAAGGGGGACGTCCAAGTAACAAGGCTTTAAAGATGTGTTTCAAGGAAATAAAAGTACCCTTTAAATAGATAGATAGATAGATAGATAGATAGATAGATAGATAGATAGATAGATTTTGAAACTGTTACTGTGACCTTTACTTGATGATCAAAAGTAGATAGAATTTTATTCCTAGCCATCATGAGGTTTGTTTGTTGTTTTTTGTTGTTGTTTTTTTATTTCTGCCACCTCTACCTAATATAAATCATCTGCTGCCCTTGGACTAACCTCTAAGTCTCCCACTACTCTCCCTGCACCCAGGCCACCCCTCGACTTTGACACTGTGCTTATTGTTTCAGTTAGTCTCTCTGTGCTTCATATCACCTATACAGCTTGTTTGGTTTCAATAATATGAAAGATTTATGTGGTTATTTAAATTTTAATGAGTGTATAGCTTCACCTCCTAAGAAGATGTAACTTTACCAACAAGACATCCTGCTAGTTGTCCCCCAAATACATTTTTTCCTTCTTCCATAGTAACAGAGCTCCCAATTTTACCTGGGACACTTAGCCACCTGTAACAAAGGCCATATTTGCTAGCCTCCTTGCTGCTAAAATTGGTAATGTGACCGAGTTCCTGCCAATATGACATCAGCAAAGGGGCTCTGTGCAACTTACAGGCAGAGCCTTCATTCCTTCTTCTTGGAAATTTTGACGGGTGGCTGCTGCTCAAGCAGTCAGCTGGGACCCTGATGTAAATGCCACGTGCCGAGGAACACAGAACAGTAAGACCCAAGTAAACTGGGCCTCGATGATACTATAAATCTTTCCTAACAGCATGGGCTGCTTTTAGCTAGATTTATCTTATGTAAGAAGTAAATTTCCATCCAGTTTAAGCCATTGTCATTTGAGGGTGTCTGTCACTCACTAATGAACCTAATCCTAACTGGTAAAAACAATGACCATATTTTCATTTATTCTACGATATTTTCTGAGCCCCACCCCATGCTAAACGCTGTTCCGGCTCTGGAAGTACAACAGCGAACAAAGCAGGCCGAGCCCTCTCCTGTCGTGGGGCCTGCATTCCAGCCGAGCATCCACACAGCTTCCAACACAGTGCCAGGCACCTAGGAGGTGCTGACTGAGTCAGCAATGAACCCTCGTGTTTATCGTTTGGTTTAAAACTGATTTGGTGTTCGTCAGTCTTAGAAGCTTTGTACAACTAATGCTCAAAGAAAAAAATCACTGCCGCTTTTTAAAAGAAATAAAATACTTAACTAACCTTTCCTGTTACTGTACAACCCCCTCCTCCTCCAAAAGTAGGTAAACACATGAACAAAGCCTACTGTTGTCTTTTAAATTACAGCACACAATGATGGTGCCATGACGTCAGCTCAGAATAATGCATTGTTGTGTTACACATACCCTTCTATGCCGCCACTCTTTTTTGTAAATCTGTAATGGGGATATGGGTAGGACTGTTGTGAGAATTAAGTGAGATAATGTCTCAGAAATGGTTAATAAATATTAGCTATATTCAGTTGATAATAAATATTAGTAGCTTTAAAAATATTCATAATCTTTAATTCATTAATTCCATTTCTGGGATTCTATCCTAAGAAAATAATCCTAAGTACGAGGGGAAATTTGTTGAAAAAAAAAGCTGATCCCAGAGTCATTTATAACAGGCAGGAACTGACCTTTCCCTGCCACTTGACTTCCATCCAATGGTGAGCTGAGGCCTAGCACTCTGGCTCAAGTTGAGATTTAAAAACTGAAGACCAGAAGGGAAGAAGCAGACAGGGTTGGGAAGAGGCTGAGAAGACTGGAGAACTTAAATCCAACTTCCTGGCAAGGCAGACTTACAAGAAGGACTGGTTCAAAATGTCAAGTACATCGGGGAAGAGCAGAGCAAGAGAGCCAAAATGAAGTTGACCCCTGAGATCAACCTCCTTGAGGGAACATTCTAGATTATAGGTCCTGGAGACATGCCCTGAGAATGGGTGGGAAAGGGAAGGATGAACCTTCCACAGAGCATCTCAGGCACAGTTGGTGGATAGGCCAGGAGATGCTGGGTCCTGAATAGAAACAAAATAACTTTCCATCATGAGAGGAGTGGCTAAATAAATTATTGAATGCCACAATAAAATATTACGTAACCATTAGAAATGCTGATTAGAAAGACTATGGTAATTGGAAAAAAATACTTGACTATTACCAAGTGCCTAGGTTTATGTACATGTAGTACATGGACATGGACAGCGGTGCGGTGATTGTGGGGTTGGGGGAGGAAGGGGTATAAGGGGGCTAAATAGTAATGGAAAAAAAATACAATAAAAAATTATAAATAAGTAAACAGATATGAAGATAAATAGTTGCAATCCCCATACCTATATACCAGAAGTAATAAGGCTTAGGTCACAAGAAAATAAGAGCAAAATAATTATAGCTAAACCAAGGGGCCATGCATGATTGCTAAGGGGTTACTGGAGACATTATGCTAGAAAATTTCATGGAAACGTGTTCTAAGTATAATAAATGGGGTATTCTACCCAACAATGTTAATATTGTTATGATCTATGGTTTAGAATAGCACTGTCCAATAAAAATATAATATAACCCATAAAATGCAAGCCATTTAAGTATTTATAAATTTTCTAATAAAAAGTAAAAATAAATACTTGACTGTTGCCAAGTACATAGGATTATGTACACATAGTATGTGCGGTATATACTTATATACATATATGTATATATAAATATAGATGTACATATTATATTTATATGTAAATATACATATATACTTACATATACACCTGTATGGTATGCACTTATACATAAGTAGATATATATCATATATACATATGTATACACATATATGATACCAACTATAGCATATGTATAGAAAAATATTTGGAGGAATCACATCAAAATGCCAATAATTGTTGGATTAGAAAGGTAAAGCAATGGTAATTTGCCTTTTCTCTCTATTTGTTAAGTTTTATTTAATGTGTAGGTTTTTAATAACTTTTATAATTTAAAAACTTGGATGTGAGGCAAAAAATAAAAAATTAGGCACATTTATCTAATGTTATAGTGCTCCTCTTCCAGAAATTCGTTTCTGAAGAATAAAATATGTGCGTCTTCGGCAATGAGCCATATTTTCAGCCTCCTGAATCCTTTCTTCCAAATATCAACTGATGAGATTCCAGAAAAAGAATGTTCTTCCTTTGGACTAGTTTTGGCTCTTGGGAATAAGTTTAACCCTTTCCTGACATGGGATGCCATTTAGGGGACAATACTCAAAAAAAAAAAGAGAGAAAAGAAAAAGCCTTGTTTATGGGATAACAACCTTAATGGTGAGCAATTAAGTACGGTCCTTTCCCAAGGTTCTGCTTTGCTCTCGGGGTAGCTTTATTCACACATTACGCAAACTAATGCAAGAGGAAGCAAAATGCTACACATATAAGTACTGTTACATTCCTCATATTATATATTTTTTTCATTCCCATTATGAACTTCTTGACAGAATGACTGTCACTTCAGTCCCTGAATTCCCTAGTGCACAAGTTCATCTGTGATTTTGGTAACCCTACAGCTGTGATCAGGTCAATTAAGCTATTCAACAGAATGGCCACATGATTATCAATGCCCACTACTGAATTCTCTGAATCAAATCAATTCAGGCAAATATTTAGAATATTATTCTTAGCTGTCAAGGATTGATTTTAAATTTAGTTTAAAAAAATTTTTTTAAAGTTCTTCTAAACAGGTGCAGAAATGTGAATGTGGAATGGGTTTTAGGTAAGATGAAAATACATGGAAAGGCAGAGATCCTTGGCTTTAAGAATCAAGTGGCAAAACAGAAAGTAAGGTGTGATCTCATTCTAGGAACAAAAGTCCACGTGCATGACTGACAGGAGGCCTGAAATCATACACAATGCAGGGTTGTGGGAATTATCTCTGGATGATAAAAATAGTGTTTTTATATTCTCATTTTTTGCTTATTTGTACTTTTAACTTTCCATAACACACATACACTGTGTTTGTAATAATAAAAGATTATTTTCAATTAAAAAAAAAAGCTCCCCTTCAGTTTAAAAATAGTCCTGTAGGTTTCCTGGCTATGTATGATATTCAGAATAAAATACCAGAATCCATTAGAGAGCCAAAAATGTGGCAATAGCCTCCTCTTAAGTAAGGAATATAAATTCAAAAAAGAAATTCCCGTGGGAAAAATTTGCTCTTGCAAGATTCCCTGTCCAAATTTGCCACTTCAAAGGCTTAATACATTTTGCATAAGGTTTGGACAAATAGATTTTAAGGTTGTTTACCGAAACCAAATTCATATTCTCATCATTTTGACATAACTCATCATTAATCACAATCTCCCACTGAAAATTCCAGGCTGCCACTCTACATCCTCATATCTGTTGATAGCATTCCCTCTAAAATATAACAGCTAGCTGAACTGGTGATATTGGACTTTTTAAAAAATATTTTGATAACCCTGGAATATTCATCTGTTATAGTTAAACAGATGAATAAAGGTAAATTATTCATTGACCGCTTCAGCTGTAATGATTCCAAAGCAGCTGTTATTTACCTGGGCAACGGTCCTCAAAATAATTCTCTGAGTCAGCTCTGGGCTCCATGCTGCTACTCCTTATGTTTAACAGATAGGTTGTAGCAGCTCCAAAAACCATTGTGGGCCAAGGAGTAAATAACCATTTTCAAAAGTGTAATTATATACTGTATTTATATTATAATCAGAGATATGATGATCAGGTGAATAATTAAAAGTGACAGATCTGACACTAAACAAAATGACTCCCAAGGAAACAAAAGGTACTTTTAGGCCACCTTTCAAGCAATATACATATGCGTAGAGAATGTTATTTTTTCTTCGCCCCAAAAGAAAGAAGTGTATAGAAATAATTATATAGCTCTGTTCTACCCTCCAAATTAAAGGTTTGCACCCAGAAGAAAGTAAAACTGACTGTGCCAATTTTGAACACGCACCCTCTTCAACATTGATAAGGGATTTTCCTCCTTATAATGACTCTTACTATTGCATGAGATTTTGAAAACAGAAGACAGAAAGCTTGTGTCTTTCAGAGGAGGTGGGTAGATTCTGGGGGAAGCACATGATTGGCTAGACTGCAGGACTTTGCTGGGTGTTTGAATTCTCTCCATGTTAAAAATAAATGAGTCCGTGGGTTCTGATTCTGCCATCTCAGTGTGAGCCCACCAAAGCCTATCGCACTTACTGTTTACAATGGAAAACTCTGACAAAAGTACGGGGAGGATAAACTACCTAAGGACAGTGAAAGCAAAAAAGCTGATGGATTGGTGGGGGATGGGGCGCGGTGGGGGGTGGGGGCTTTTTCTTTTCTTTTCTTATACGGCTTTATCCTGAGGGCAGGTCCCAGTTTCAAGGCAGTGTTTGCTACAGTTAAAATTTCAAAATAAATATGTCTTTCTAGCCAGAGGAACCAGAAATGTTGACCCTGTGAGGTGGAGTGAGTGGAGTAATCCCAGAGGAGAAAGAAACAGACAAAGGGGTCCCCTAATTTTGTGTATGGACTCTCAGCTCAATTTCCCTTCTGAGTGAAGCATGCAAGGTACAACAGACTCAAACCAGCACAGAAAAGGCTTTGAGAACTTAAATGAGATATGAACTACCTGTACAAGTCTCAGACTAACCCCTGAACTATGCATGTGCAGGACAGGCACAAAGTGGCTCAACAAAGACATATCATTGAACTGAGATGTAAACCACTGCTCACTAAGGTAAAAGCAGGACTTAGGGTCAGAGCCTCACTGGGCAGGCTACCTGCGTAGGGAGAAACATTGACATTCTCCTAAGGATTATGAAAGGACTCAGAACCTATGCAACATTACACTGACAACGTTCAGGATACAATCTGAAATTACCTGACAACCAAAGAAACAAGAAAATATGACCAATTCTCAAGAGGAAAACAATAGACAAAGGTCAACCTCAAGATGACCTAAATGTTGAAAGTTTTGACTTTGAAGGAGCTATTATAACTAGGATCCATGAGGTAAAGGAAAACACATTGGAAATAAATGAAAACATAGAAATTCTCAACAGAGAAATAGAAACCACAAAAAAATTCCAACTGGAAATTTTAGAACTGAAAAATACAGTATCTGATAATTTTTTAAAATTCACTGGATACTCTTCCACGGGAAGCCTACTCTGGCCACTGGGCCTGCCGCCCCATCTCAAGTGACCCCTGAGACGTTCTTGCAACATTGTGCAAACACTCAACACCAGTATCCACGAGCGGCGGAACGTAGCCTTTGCCAGCACTGCAATGAAGGGCGTGGGACGAAGGATGCTCAGTGGCATCGAGGAAAGCAGACATCACCTCATCAAGAGGGCAGGAGTGCTCACTGAGGAGGAGGTAGAATGTGGGGTCACCACGGTGCAGAATCCACACCGGTATGGGATCCCAGACTGGTTCTTGAACAGACGTAAGGACATGAAGGATGGAAAATACAGCCATGTCATGGCCAATGGTCTGGACAACTTCCATGAAGAACTGGGGCGGCTGAAGAGAATTCAGGTCCACAGAGCACTGCGCCACTTCTGGGGTCTGCATGTTCGAGGCCAACACACCAAGACCACTGGTGACTGGAGTCACGTTGTGGGTGCGTCCAAGAAAAAAGAAATCTATAGGCTTTGTCTGGTAATAAACAGTTCATACACCCCTCTCAAAAAAATAAAATCACTGGATGGGTTCAATAGCAGAATGTAAGGGAAAATGAAGGTAGATCAATAGAAAGTATCCAAATCAAAAAAGATAGATAAAAAATTGAAATAAAAATGGACAGTTTTCCAGACCTTTAAGACAGTATCAACAAGCCTAGGATTAGAAATCTATAAAAACAATTACTATAGCTAATGAATGAATTTAGCAAAGTGCAGGGTTCAAGGTTAATATACAATATTAATTATATCCTTATATACTACCAGTAACAATTAGAAAATGAAATTTTCAAAACTTTTATTTATAATATCACCAAAAGTTATAAAATACTTAGGAATAAATCTAACAAAAGGTAACCAAGACCTCTACACTAAAAACTACAAAACATTGCTGAAGAAAGTTAAAGAAGATTTAAATAAATGAAAAGATATAGTGTACTCACAGATTGAAGACATTATTTTTAAGATGGTAATATCTCTATAGAGACCTATACTCCATACGACACCTATACGGATTTCAGCAGAGTTTTATTGCTCTTGTTTTTGTGGAAATTGACAACCTGACTGTAAAGTTTATATGATAATGCAAAGGGTCTAGAATAATCAAAGGAAGTAAAAAGAAAGAGAAAAGCAAAATTGGAGGACTTCACCTGGTTTCAGTACTTACTAGAAAGCTACAAAAAATAAAAAGAGTTTGATATTAGTGAAAAAATAGGCATATGGGTTCTGTCAGTTGGGGTTTTGTTGTTATTGTTGTTGTTGTTGTTGTTGTTTTTACAAAGGTGCCAATTCAGAGGGCAAAGTCATTTCAACAAATAGTAGGCCAACTGAATATTTGTTTGGAAAAACTGAATATCTATCCTTACTTTATACCCCCAAATTAACTCCAAATAGGTCACTGACCTACATGTAAACCTAAAACCATAGAACTTTTAGAAGAAGACGTAAGAGAAAATCTTCGCAGCCTTGGATTAGGCAAAGGTTTCCTAGATGAGACATCAAAATCACAAATCATAAAAGAAAAAATAGGAAATGGAACTTGATCAAAATTTAAAACTTTTGTTCTTCAGAAGGCACCCTTATGAAAGTGAAAAGACAGGCCACAGAGAAAAAATATTCACAACATATATCAAAGGACTTTGATATGAAATTTAAGAAAGAAACTTACAATTCAAGAATAAGAAGTCCCAAAACCCAATTTTTTAAATGGACAAACTATTTGAACAGACACTTCACCAAAAGACACACAGATGGCCAATACGTGCATGCAAAGACGTTCAACATCTTATTCACCAGTGAACTTCGCATTAAAGCCACAGTGAGATACCATCACACATCCATTAGATTGGCTAACATTAAAAAGGTTGAGCCAAATTATAGCAAGGACATGGAGCAACTGAAACTCTTATACGTTACTGGTAGGAGTATAAAATGGTGTAACAATCAGTTTGGAATATATCTTTTGCAATTTCCAGAAAAGGTTAAACATATACCTACCATAAGACCAAGAAATTCCACTCCTAAGTATTTACCCAAGAGAAACAAAGACATTTTCCACACAAACACCTGTGCATGAAGGTTCTTCACAGCTTTATTTGTAACAGCCCCAAACTGGAAATAACCCAAATGTTCATCAACAAGTGAATGGGATAAACAAATTGTTATATATCTATACAAAGGAATACAACTCAGCAATAAAAAGGAATAAACTATTGAGACTTAAAACAACATGGACAAACCTAAAAATCACTATGCAGAATGAAAAATTCAAGCAAAAATGAGTACACACTATTGAATTCCATTTATATAGGTGGTAGCCTGGGGCCATGGGGTAGAGGGAGAGGTGGATTACAAAGGGCCTCAAGGAAACTTATGAGAATGAAGAAAATGTTTGTTATATTGACTGCAGTGATTACACAGGTGTACACATATGTGAAACCAGAGCAAATTGTACAGTTCAAATATGTACGTTTTATTGTGCCTCAATAAAATTGTACCAAAAATAGGAGGGGAAAAGAATCCATTTTATAGGCAAAGACAACGGGTAGTTCAATGGTTTCTGTTTGCAGCCACATTATCTATTAGTAGATAATCTCATCATCTCACTGTAAACCACTTAGAAATGATGCCTAAATGATTAACATTCTCTTAAGTGTATATTGACTTCACTGGAAAGAAAGGCACCCAGGTTTTGCCTACCCTTGGAGAGCAAGAAGAGAGATTGTTGGTCCCTTCCTTGAGCGAGGGGCTTTGCTAATAAACTGGCACTCAGGGTCAAGGACTTGGTCCTCACAGGGTGGGATTGGGACTGAGACTCTCACTGAGAGCACCGAAGGACTACACCTTCAGCGGAAGGTTGGTCCAGGGGCAAAACCCACTTACTGGCTCAGGATGAAAATAAGGAAGGTCTTCTGCCTTGGGAAAAGGTAGCCTCTGAAAATGTGTGACCACAGCCTATCCTCATGTGAATTTAGAATTTGAGTTTATAATACCTCTGTAGTCGGGTAAACCTGAAGTAGAGAAATTACCTTAAAAGGTGATCCAGGCTGGAGATCCCCTTGAGGCACCTGGCAGAAACAAACACAGAGCTTCTCTCCCCATGGCAAAATCCTTAGTCAAGCCTCACAGGATTCTGCCAATCATAACCCACTGAAAGTAGACTCTTAACACAAAGGAAGTAACAAAACACATAAGGAAACTAGAAAGGCACTATGTGTGCAAATGTATAGCACTTGGGGAACACTGTTGTTGCTAAATAAAGAATTTTTCTAGGCAAGGCAAACAAGTAGCCCATAAAATCTGGTACCTTTTTTCCACGGAAATACTTGGAACCCCATTAAAAAAGAACTGGGGTTCAGTCAAGATGGAGGTGTAGGTAAACACGGCTTGCCTCCTCACACAACCACAGCAAAAATTACAACTAGACTACAAAACAGATGTCACCCAGAATTGTCAGAAATTGACCTGTGTGGAAGTCCAACCACCACAGAATTAAAGAAGTCACATTCATCCAGATGGGTAGGAGGGGCAGAGATGTGGAGATGCACAGACACGGAACAGGCGGTCCCACAACCACATGTGGTGGATGAAAATCAGAAGGGATACCTCCGGAGCAAAGGATCCCAGCCCCACACCAGGCCCCCTAGCCCAGGGTTCCACTGCCAGGAAAATAAGTCCCATAACTAACTTCTGACTCTAAAAACCAGTGGGGTTTGGGACAGTGGAACAAACTGCAGGATTCCCAAGAGTCTCCTCTTAAAGGGCCCACAACAGACTTAGGGCTTAGGCAGACTTACTGTTTCTGGGCTTCAGCACTGGGGCAGCAGCCAGAGGGGCACCAGTGGCATATGGGGAGCAAGTGAAGCATCTGGAATTAGGGTGAGTGCCCAGAACAGCCTCCTCCCAGACAAAACTCCAGAGGCCAGGCACCAGCATTGTCCCCTTTCGGAGCCCTCCCCCACACAGAGCCACAGAGCAGCGACACCATATCAGAGACACCATATCAGAGGCTCCATCAACCTGGTTCACATGGGTTGCCCTGCCCTGGCGATTACCTAAGGCTCCACCCCATCCAACTTACTGGTGTGCTTTTCTACAATAGGCCATGCTACTAAGACAGGGAGTCAAAGCAGTTCTACCTAATACACAGAGACAAACACAGGGAGGCTGCCAAAATGAGGAGACAAAGAAATATGGCCCAAATGAAAGAACAGAACAAAACTCCAGAAAAAGAACTAAACAAAAAGGAGAGGCAATCTATCAGATGCAGAGTTCAAAACACTGGTTATTAGGATGCTCAAGGCACTTATTTGGTACTTCAACAGCATAAAAAAGATCCAGGTAGAAATCAAGGTTACACAAAGTGGAATAAAGAAAAATTTACAGGGAACCAACACTGGAGAGGATGAACCTGAGAATCAAATCATTGATTTGGAACATAAAGAAGAAAAAAACATTCAATCAGAACAGAAAAAAGGATAAAAAATAACAAGGATATGCTAAGGAGCCTGTGGGACAACTTCAAACAAACCAACATTGGAATCACAGGGATGCCAGAAGGAGAAGGAAAGGAGCAAGAAATTGACATTTTACTTGAAAAAATAATGAAAGAATATTTCCCTACTTTAGTGAAGGAAACAGATGTACAAATCCAGGAAGCACAGGAAAGCCCAAACAAGATGGACCCAAAGAGGACCACACCAAGACACATCATAATTAAAATGCCAAAGGTTAAAAATAAAGACAGAATCTTAACAACAGCAAGAGAAAAGTAGAGTTACCTACAAAGGAGTTCCCATAAGACTGTCAGCTGGTTTCTCAAAAGAAACTTTGCAGGCTGGAAGGGATTGGCAAAAAGTGTTCAAAGTGAAGAAAAGCAAGTCCTACAACCTAGATTACTCTATCCAGCAAAGCTATCCTTTAGAATGGAAGAGCAGATAAAGTGCTTCCCAAAAAAGGTAAAGCTAAAGGAGTTCATCATCACCAAGCCCTTATTATATGAAATGTTAAAGGGACTTATTTCAGAAAAGGAAGATCAAAACTATGAACATTAAAATGGCAATAAATTCACAGCTATCAACAATTGAATCTAAAAAACAAACTGAGCAAACAATCAGAACAGAAACAGAATCATAGATATGGAGATCATTTGGAGGGTTATCAGTTGGGAAGGGAAAAGTAGGAGAATGGGGGAAAAGCTGCAGGGATTAAGAAATACAAATTGGTAGGTACAGAATAGACAGTGGGATGTTAAGAACAGTATAGGAAATGGAATAGTCAGAGAACTTATATATATGACCCATGGACATGAACTAAGGGGGGCTGTCAGAGGGTATGGGAGGGTAGGGGGGAAAATTGGGACAACTGTAATAGCACAATCAATAAAATATATTTTAAAAAAGAATTGGGAGTTATATCCACTATTACAGGTCTGTGAAATGAAGCAAGTTACAGAATAACATATAGACTGAGACTTCGTTCTGATGAAAAAATACAATGGTTGTATATTTGTATGTGCATATAACAGAGTAAGGAAATCCACCAAACTTGTCAAAGAATAGGATTTAAGGAGGATGAAGGAAAAAGTTTCAACATCTATGTATTGTTCAGATATATATTTTTTGACAATGAGCATTTGTAATTTATTTAAATAAAGAGAAATATTTTAAAGAGCTCTTTTGTTTGTAACAATAGCAGCTATTTGCCATTGAAAATAATGGACAAAACTCAAATTTCCAAGTGCAGTACAACTGCTAGCTACAGGGAAGTCAAGAAATAAACAGAGAAGGAAAAACCCAGGGTGGTTTGAAAAATCCTGTTTTTCATACTTCTCTTCCTCTGGCATTCTGTTACCTAAAATGTAATTATTCAGAAGCTGGTTTTCAGAATGTATTCCCATCTGAGAATAATACTTATTGAGAACAACTTGGAAATGATTCAGGAACTGACTGTAGGTCACAGTTGCCTTACACGATAAACTTTATAGCCTACTCCCAAAGAGACTGGATCACATCAGAAAAGATGGTGAAATCATCCCTCACTTGCACTTGGTTTAATCAGGCAATCAAAGAAATTCTAGTCCAAGCAGGATGACTGGTTGCACATAAAAACATATAAACCCTAGAAGACACAGCTCTACAACATTTTGAAGAACTGAGTTGTCTGAGATGTCTTACAAAAAAGATGTCTTGCCCCTGGCTGGGAAGTTCAGCTGGTTAGAGTGGTTCCAATACACCAAAGTTGTGGGTTGGATCTCTGATCAGGGCACATGCAAGAAGCAACCAATGGATGCATAAATAAGTGGAACAACAAATCAATGTTTCTCTCTTTCCCCTTTCCTTTCACTCTCTAAAAAACAGTAACAATTTTTAAAAATTTAAAAAGGTGTCTTATTAAAAAATGGATGTCTTTTTTGGGGGGAAAAAAGTCTCACCTTTATAAGCAATGAGGAAATAATTTGCTATGTTCTACAGTTAAAAGCCTTCTTGGAGATAAGAGATATATAAAGTATAGGAAAAGAGAAATTTTCCAGGACAGAATCAAAAAGTGGATAGTTAAGAGATTTGTGTTGCACTGAAATTTAGCATTTGAAAATTTCATTTTAATTAAGTACATATCATAATAAATATATGAATTATGAGAATGAGCTGATTGTATGTAGTTTCTTTTTAACAAAATTTATCCTCCTACTGGCCAAATTTCAGGCATGTTGAGCATTAAAAAAAAAAGCAGTAACTACAGGTGATTGTAAAATATCCAATGAACGAAAGTCCGTGAGTTCATAGTGATATTCAAAAAAAGAAAAAGAAAAGGAATAATAAGAAAAGCTCTGTTGTACAATGGTAGCTAATAAAAGGGGAAGGGAAGATCTTTAGAAAACTACCATTTTACATTCCCAAGGCAACAACTGCTTCAGGTAAAAATCAGCAATGTAAGCATTTGTGAAGAACAGGATATCCACACGGCACCAAGTAATCACTCACGAATACCAAATATTTGCAAAGAAGAAAAAAACAAACTTCATAATGAAAAAAATCTGTTTACCAACTTAGCCAAGGGATCACTCTTAAATTCAGTAATAGCAGAGCAACCTGGTATTATGTTCTTTGATGGGAAGCAATTAAGTACACAAGATCACTAGCAAAATCTTCTTTGCCAAGAACAGTTAAACTGAATCCATTCAAGTCTTACACAATTTACAGGAAATAGAGAGACTAGAAGATGTTAAGACAACATAAGGAAACAACCAAATCCAGAACGTGGGCCCTTCTACAAGACAACTATCCTGACTTTAAAACCAATGTCATTAAAAAAAAAAACCAAACACAAGACCACCATTCTAGATTTAAATAGACCAGAGATCTACAACTAAATATAATGCATACATTGATTGAATCCTGTTTGGGGGAAAGGAGGAATGGGTTATTAAAACTCTCGAAATAAGCTGGAAATTTTGAGATTAAAAATTTGATATTAAGAATTATTGTCAATTTTCCTTGGGTGTGTGTTTCATAATATTGGGGTTATATGAGAGAATCTTCTGGTCCTTAGGAAATACATGCTTAAGTTTTTAAGAGATGAAATATCATGAGGTCTTAAATTTACTTTAAAATCATATGGCTGTGTGGTGGGAAGAGGGAGGATTGACAAAATCTGTCTTTGACCTCTAAAACCAGGAATATGGTTTAAGCTCATAAATACAGAGTTAAAGCAAGAATGGCACAATATTAGCAATTGCTGAATCTAGGTGGTGTTCATACAGGTGTTCATTATACTACTCTTTCAATTACTAAAAAATTGGGGGGACAAAATTCTTCTCAGAAATACCTTCCCTAAATAACATCTATCAAATTTACCTTAAATTTTAAAGAAGTACCTTACTATTCTAAAGAAGTAGTTTGCTCTTCCTCCTGCTTACTACCATCCATTTCAAGGAAGGTCCTAAAACTTCCTTTAATTATTACAAATGATATTCTAATGCTAGAATAGGCCTAATATAAATCCCACAAAATCAGTACAAGATTTATAGGTGTAAACATGTTTTTATACCCAAATAACAAACTTAACAGCAGTAAAACAAATCGTTTATTACAGCATATAATGTTATATTAAATTTACACAATGATATATAAAAACACATACTGCTTATATCATACAGTAAATTCAACATCAACAGGAATATCAAAACAAATACTACTCATGCACAAAACATGCATATATTGGTATTTAAAAAAGCAATTTTACACAATACTGTTTACCAAAAACTTGTTTTCAGCCCTTTCAGACAGGGTCAGTGGTCCAATCTGGACTGGATTGCACTAACATGTTTGGGCCAATGCTTAGGTGGCACAGTGCTCAGTGAGCAATTGTGGGCGTGGAGTCATGCCCAAGGTCATTTCATTAGGCGTAAACTGTTCTGTACCCAAGGAGCATAATCTTACCCCAAAGGCAAGTCCTCCAAAGGGAGGAATGGTTGGGTCTGCTGCAAATTAGGGAGGAGGAAAGCGGCATCAAAATGTTCGGTAAACGGCCCTGGAAATGGTTTTTGTAACCAGGGCCTAGGCACCAAGGGTGGCAAAAGTTTAGTGAATCCCTTAAGTATTACTACCAGCCTCCCCATCCAGGTCACCAGATCAGTGGATTTAGGGAGTCGTTTTCAAGTTCTGAGTCCAGTAAACCAAACATTTCTGAGAAGATAGGATGGGGGTATATCTGAGACATGAAGGCTACATAAAAAAATTACAGAAAACAAACACTGTCCTTCATACCTACTTCACACAATTATGTGAGGCCCTACAGAAAAGCCCTCATGGAGACACTGCCCGAAAAAACCAAGAAGCAAATGTATGTCCTATAATTCCATCTACCTGACCTTCAGATCAACAGGTCTCATCTCAGTAAGACCTGAACACCAAAACCCGTGCCTTCACAGATGCTCAGGAAATTTAAAATAAAAATAGGCTGATACCACAAAAAAATTCATTCACTATCACCACCATTAAAACCTCAATATTTACTTCTAACCAGCAAAACATTCTTTACCTTCCATGAAAGGCACTAGTGTCCATGTATAACGAAGAGACATAATTTACTTCGGTTTTATCTAACAAAAGGAAAGCATCCCATGAAATTATTACACAAAAAAACCAAGACACCACCTTTCCTTCAGTCACTAGAGAAAAACACTTTCTACACCCATAATATGACTCAAACGGTCGTCATCAGCTTCAAAGAGCCAGACCGAAAGCGGAGGATCTTCTTCTTGAGGTTATGTGAAGCCTTAATTTTGACAAAGGTTTTGGTAGGGTTGTTGTGAAGGTCTGGCGCGGTGACCGTCTGAATTGGAAGCGTCTGGACGAACTGGGACCAAATCAGACCCCCACTTTCCTCTGAGTCACTGGTGCTGGTGCTCTCCCCGGCAAACTCGCCCTCACTCACGCTGGACTCGCTGTCCCCAAAGCAGTTGGTAGTGTAGTTGCTCTGCTCATCCTCACTGGTGTCCACTACGGTGGAGTGGAAGAGGGACTCGCACTCGGCCGAGTACTCGGAGTCGCTGGCCACATACGCATAGGGGCTGCTGTAGGGCAGCGCCACCGCCGCCGGATACAGGCCTGTGTTCTCGCGCCGCGCACGTCGGGCACGCCGAAGGGCTTCTTCGTAGGAGATCTCGGCGGCCGACCGCCACCGCCGCGAGTCGGTTCGCTTGTGCTTGGGCTTGGCCACCACCGCCTCCCGGCCATGGCCATGCGCCCTGCTGCCAGCCCGGTGCGCAGCTCCCAGCGGCCGGCTGGGGAGACCCGCCTCGGCCTGACCGCCTCCACTCCTCCTCCCCTTGGCCGAGACCTTCCTGAGTTTCTTATTTGTATCCACGTCGTCGGGGAACCGACACTTCTTGCTGGCCACCCGAGTTTTCTCCCTCACGGTGGGCAAGGCACCATCCGGACCATGGAGAGCCTGGGCCCTGTGCTTCAGGGCGGAGCCCCTAGGGGCCGCAGCGGTCCGGGTGCCCCGGTGCGGCCGGACGCCGGCCTGCTGCCCAGGGACGAAGTGCGCCTTCACCAAAGGCCCTTCCTCCAAGCTTTGAGAAGAGGAGCCCTCGCTTTTGAAATCCAGGGCAGGCCGCTCTTCCACTGGGAAAGCTGAGGACAGTGGTGCAGGAGGGGCAGGAGGGGGCCCGGCCGGAGGGACGGCCTGCAGGCCATTTTTCTGTGACATCTTTTTCAGTGGTTGGACAACTTTGTTCTCTTGCAGCGGGGCGAGGGCTCTCCCAGGGCTCTCTTTTGGAGAGGCAGCTGGGATCTGACTGCTTTCTTTAGGGGCCTCCCCTGTCACAGCAGTGGGACACCGAGTCTGTTCCTGGGCGGCTGGCTTGGCATTTTTGGGCAGATGCTTACTTTGAAGTTCAGGAACAGTGCCAGGCGAGCAGCCCTCTGGCAGGGGCAACCTCTTGCTTTCTGGTTGTTCTGCCTTTGATTCTTTTGACCACTGCTTCAGTGGGGAGAATGTCCCATTGTCCAAAGCGGGGATTCCGCCAGAGGGCAAAGGCGCCTGTTTAGAATTCTTAAGGTTCCCACTATTGCCCTGTGAGATGCCCCCAGTCACTCTGACACAAACGCTCCCATTCCTCAGAAGCCCCTTGGTGGGGTCAGCGTTCACACTGGTTCTTGGTTTGTTGGTCCTTACAGGGTGTGTTTTTTTCTGGACCAAGCTCAGAATGTAGCCATCCATTTTCTTACTGGATGAAGGATGAGGAGCAGACCACAAACTGCCTGGAGATGGTAAGGAAGTATCTGTCTTGACAGCATCCAACTCGGATCCGACACAAATGTCACTGGCCTGGTTCCCCAGCCTCTCCTCTTCCCTCAGGGGGTTGCCCGTCAAGCAAAGGAGAAACATTGGGCTCTGCACGGCCACCGCATGAAGTGGACTGGGATAGCGATAGACATCATTCCCGTTTTTAGACACCAGATCACACTGGTACTTGGGATTCACATCTGCAATGACACCAAGGGGATTAAATTGTGATGTGGAGGGGAAACAGCAAACTGCCTCTGAGGCCTGGTCTTCACAGTGGCCTTCTGTATAGTCCAACCATCCTATGAGATCTGAAAAACATTTAAAGGTACACTCTGAAGAAATGAACTGGTCAGCACCAGCTCGAGTCTGGCCAATTTCTAGGAAGACAAATTCATGAGTAGAGAGACAGAATGCCAAAGAATCAACAAATGCTCCATGAGCTACTCTACTATTTTACATACAGTGCAGAATACTGGAGGAGGGAAAAAATATTTTCCAAAGAAAATTTTATCAAGATACGATGTAGCTGCTGAAGGAAAAATATTCAGCCATTTAAAATGCTTTCAAACTACTGAACATGGAGAAACACTTTAAAGTGTAGTAAAAATCATGATATATCAGACTATGATTATAACTTTATTAAGATTGTATAGATGCAAAGAAAAAGGTCTGAGATGAAACACACCCAGATGCTAGCTAATAGTAGCATTTCAGTGTGGTGAGAAAATAAGTGGTTTACTTTCTTCTCTGTTTTCTGTTTCCTCAATTTTCAATCAATATGTATAGCATTTATAACTGGAAAATAAATGTTTTTTAAGTCATTCTTTTTCTAGGATACTTTCTCCTCTGATCTATTCTGGTTTCTCTTTAAAATACTTTAGATAAACTATTCTCTCTGTGGGCTTCCTCCTCATTTTGAATTTTTTAGACCTAATTCTTAATGACACATCTTCAAATATAACTGTCAATTGAAAGGTCAGGGAAATTAAACAAATTTAAATAATAATCACCTTATATTTTTAATAGTGACACTAAAATAAAATACTTTTAAAATAAGAATGAATTCTTGATAAAATTTTAAAAGACTACGTAGTGGTATTAATGAATACATTTTCCACATCTCAAAAAAGATGTAGATAGCAAAATACAATGAAATCAAGTTTTCTTGCTTAATTAAATGATTTTGATCTCTTATCTCAGTGAATATTATAAATTTCAAGTTCCTTTAATGACCTTCAGTTAGAGAAAATCAAAGTTTTCATCACTAATCTGTCCTCCATTATATTTATTTACTCAATATTGAAAACCTACTGCATGTTATATTCTATGTTAATTGTCCATGAATTTCAGTGATAATTAGCAGTCTCAGGTATATAGTCTAGACCCAGCAATAATATGATTCATTTGTAAAGAAATGGTCATCTTAAAATAAAAGTGCCACGTTCCCACCTCTCTACCTCTACTCCCAATAAATAGCTAATTGTAAAGAGAAACCTCTCATGCTAATATCCTTGCCCATCTCTCCTCCTCTATTATACCCTGAGGTCTATCTGCCTTGCTTAAAGCCACATTAACTCATACTTTACCATTTGTCCCTTTTCCCTACTTAGAGTTAAGGAACAAGACAGACATCCCATCCCCCAAGGCCCTGCCCAACTGCCTCAATTATGTGAAGATGTGGCATTTGGGAGAGGGTCTGTCTTCGAGGAAAACCTATACCAAAATGCCTTTAATGGGTTTTAAAGTTTCCCTCTGAAACCAGATCTGCAGAGTGACAGGGAGCAATTACCAACGAACTTGAGGTCCAGACACTCTAGATACACTGATCTGTCCTTCCCCAAATGATTGCGGCTGACAACACACACTGTACAAATACAAAGACACTAGCCAATCAGCAGCCTCAGTTGTTTGGTGTTATGTTTTCATTTCCTGGACTTTAAAATTCAGCCGTATAACCCGGTGGAAAACAGACAAACCAAGAGTGCAATGACGTGTGACAGCACCTACAGCTCCTCCAGCGTCTGTATTGTCTCTGCTCTGCTGAGGAGTCAAATGAAGCAGAGCTAAGGACGGAGCCCCAAGTTTCAGCAACACTTCTGCCATTCAGCAGATGAGGAGCCTCCGACAAACAGCGTATGAAAGCCAAATTTCTCCTCTCTTCGATGACAAGGTTGAACACAGCTCCTAAATTCTCTCGGTGTTGTGTGATGGAAAAACATGGACTTGGCACTTAGACCTGAGCTTGAATCCTGCCTTTGCCGCTCACTAGCTTTTTAGCCTTAAACAATTCATGTAAGCTAACCTCACTAGGCCTCTTTTTCTGATACAAAAAAATGGAGCTCACAACACCTGCACCCTGCAGAACTGCTGGGAGGATTTGAAGGAGATAAATGTATGTAGACCCTCCAGTACAGTGCATGAGGCACAGCGGAAATGCAGAAACTCTTCCAGTACCAACAATAACATGATTCTCTCAGGAGGTGGTGGTGAGGACGGCCCAAACTGAGGAAAGATGGCACGATGGCCTAAGGGGATCTCATCATACTCACCTGCTAAAAGGAAAGCTGACATCGTAACAAAGCATTCTGGAGAATATGGAAGGGCCGCTGCTCCCTGAAGTGCCAAGCAGCCCTTTACCAAGCTGACAGATATATTTAACTTAATGTAAGCTTTAGCTCTGAATGATTAAAGAAAGAAGAAAATAGATCCCAAGTGGTTTTCAAAAGAAAATGCAAACGAGTTAAAGCCTAACAAAGCCTGTTAAGCAAAGGCTCAGTAACAGAGCTCAAGGCCTTACAATATTGAGCCCCAGCTGGTGTAGCTCAGTGGACTGAGCGTCAGCCTGCAAACCCAAGGGCCGCCCGCTGATTCGATTTCCCAGTCAGGGCACATGCCTGGGTTGTGGGCCAGGTCCCCAGTAGGGGGTGTGCAAGAGGTAACCACACATTGATGTTTCTCTCCCTTTCTCCCTCCCCTCCCCTGTCTAAAAATAAAATAAATAAAATCTCTTTTTTTTTTAAAGACCTATAATATTGAGAGGGGGTTTCTAAAGATAAGCTGAATATAAAGCCAAGTGGTACCCATAGAGGACTAAAATTGTAGTCAGTTCGGTTTTAGATGCAACTAGAGCAGTAAATGCAGCAAGTTTATGAAATTCTCGGAGCTTTTGCTTTTCATTTTCATCAGTAGAAGGTGTTGAAGCTACGTAACCTTTAAGGAATCTTTGACCCCTTCAAATTAAAAATATACATGTTAATTCTAGGCCCTGGCTGTGTAGGTAGCTCAGTTGGTTAGAGCATCATCGGGATACACTAAGATTGTAGGTTCAGTCTCTGGTCAAGGCACATACAGGAAGCAACCAATGAATGTATGATCAGTGGAATGATGTTTCTCCCCTCCCCCCATCTTCTTTCTCTCTAAATAAATAAATAAATAAATAAATAAATAAATAAATAAATGTTTAATGTGTATTAATTCTAACAAGGCTTACCTGCAGATTTGGGGCAACTATCTGACATAGTCAAGGTTGCCTCCAAGGGGCTGCAAAAGCAGGTGCTGGAGTGACAACTGGATAAACACTCACTGAAGACCGAGTTGGAGGAATTAGAAAGGGATCCTGAGGCCCCATCGCTGAGCTCATAAAACCCTACAAATAAAAACACCATTTGGAATTAAGATCATGTCATACAATAATACACTTTTGTGCTTAAAAGGAAACGGGAGAGTCACCGAAGAAAGGTAGGAAAGGGAGACTTTGGGGGAGGAAGCGATTTTGGCTCTAGGGACTTAGTGCCCTGGTATTATGGTTTTATTTCAAGCAACCCTTACAAAAAGCAAAGGGCCCACAACTATGAGTACATTTCAAAGTTACTCTCACAGTCAAATTGACCTTCCTCCTTGACCCAACCTTTAAAGATGTACAAGGAAAGAGACTTAGATGTGTCAAAGCCTCAATGTTATCATGGGCGTTTCAGAAAGAATAACTTGAAGAGAAAACAAATCTATTTAAAGAGCCAAATGGTTTAAAAGAAAAAAAAAAAACCCAAAACTTTGAAGTAGTCTCAGGAAGTCGAAGTGTGACTAATTTTCTAGCCCAGTTCTGACTTTCTCAAGTTTCAAAGGAGGACCGCGCTTCCAGAAATTTGAATAGCAGCTTTTATTTTTAAAACTCGGGGGACTCCGGTCAGATCAATCTCATTATTAAAAATTTTGTGCTCTGGTTTTAGTTCCCTCTCGTGCAACCGAATGACAGGCAGACTGCCTTTTCATTCCCTCTGCACTGGAAACAAACTCCATTGCCATTTGCAGGTCTGGGAAAGTTGAGCACAGGGGCCGAGAGAGAGCTCCAGAGTGCAGAATGCTGTCCTTGTGCTCACTCACCTGAGCTGGGCCGGCTGTCTGTCTCCAGGTGCTCTTCAGATGTCTTTTCTACATCCAGTCTCAGGTCACTTATCTGCTTGTCAAGTTCTTGTAACTGATTCAACAAACCAGCATCTCTTCTCCTCAAGCAATTCTGATTAGGAAGAAATGGAGGAAGGAAAAATAGACACATTTTGGTGACAAAGAACTAGAAAGTCTGCGCCAAGTCTTCTAATCACCACCTACAGAGTTCACTAAATCTTCCGAAAGCAAAATTCTACTGGATCATCTGAAATAAAGAAAAAATTCAAGTATGTGTCCTATGTTTAATTCCACTTTCTGACATTTTATGGTGATATTAAGTTTCTTCATAAAAACAAGACTTGCTTTTAGTTTCAAATAAAGTATACAAACTTTTTATAGGTAAGGATAACAAAAAATGCACCGAGATTTTATAAAATCTGTGTGCAGCTAATTTTTTATAAAACAGTACTTAACAGTAGACTCTTTAATTTGAAGTCAGAGTGTAACAGATTTCCTATAATCTTACTTAGGTGAGATTTGCTGGCCAAATGTCCTGCAGAGCTTTGTTTTCTATTAGCTGCTTTGTGGAGTTTAATCAGTCCTAGGGCCTTTGAAAGTGAGAAACTAATACTAATAGCCAGTGCCAAGTAAAATGTGAGCTGGCAGAATTCAAAACCCTCAAGGGAAGGTCCATCAAGATTTGAACTCAACTCGGGTTTCCAAAGGTGACAGATCTGTAGTGCTAACTCACACCGCCACCTAGTGCTTCCAATTGCTGGAGGGGGAAAAAGGCATCTGGTTCAAATCACGAATGCAAAGTCTACAAATGAAAATAGTACCACAAACACTGACTGGACTGGAATTCTCCTGACATGCTGCCTTGCTCCCCTCCAGGGGACAACAGGAACGTGCCACTTACAATCCTGAGATTCATAAAGACAAAAAGGTGCTATTGTACAAGACAATGCATAAAATGTCAATGACCAGGCATGGCTGGCAAGAATTGGCTCAAGTCAGTGTTACGTACAAACTTGGTTTGCAACCAATGAAACACGGTAAAATGACAAAACAGAGGTGTAACACAAACCATGATGTACATACATCCTTACAAAATAGATGCATGAGAATTACTGCTCCTGTGTATCCTTTGACTTAAAAAGCTTGGTCATAAACCATATGCTTGTTTGCTAGGATGAGTTTCTTCAGGCAAAATGAACCTAACAAGTGAAATCACTCTGATGCTCAAAAGAGAGAGAAATTATCTGAAAAAGAGATAATACAAGAAAACACTTGACAACCACAGAGCATCACGACATTCCTTATTGTAGGAGGGATATTATCTAACATGTGTCTAGTTTCAGATAGCATCACATGGTCTGATAAGGATTTTTTAATAATTTATTTATTTACTTTTTTTTTTTTTTTTTTTTTTTTTTTGCTGCTGCCATTGCCTTCAAAACTACATTTTTGAGGTCACCGAAACAAAGCTGCCGCCATCATTCTGAGGCGGAGGTCAAAAGCTGTTCACGGATACAGTAAGCGCGAAGTTCTTTTCCTTCCCCGTTAATGAAAATGACATAGACTGACAGAGGCGCTAGCAGAAATCCAAGAACATAAATGTTCCCCGAGAGCAGCTTCTCTCTTCTCCCACCTCCACCACCAGCCACAGCTAGCAGTACGTATAAAATATGAGAGGAGGGGGCACTTTCTCCAGCCAAATTTCCATCAGTTGCGTCTGTTTTAGCTGCCTTGTACAAAGGGCTTCTATTTGAAATTAAGCAGCAGCCCAAGCAAAAGCTGGCACGCTGGGGAGAGCCTGGGAGGGGCAGGACTCCTACGTGCGATTCCGGGTAATCGTAAAATTCAGCATTGGACAGTTAACCACGCCACAGGCCCCCTCCTCGGCTTTTGTCCCCTCTCGGCGGGAGGACATGAAGCTAAAAAGACCTCCAAATGAAATGGCATTTTAAATGAGGGGTTTGCAAAGCTTCGGGGAGAGGGCATGCATTCATTCGTCTAACCAGAGAGATTAAGGGTTAAAACCAGGCCCCTCCAAGAATCCCGAAGGGAGGGCGCCCACCCGCCCCTCACCTGACACAAAGCGGGCACACACAGCAACAGGGGTCAAGAAGGACGGGGGTCCCGGAAACCTCGAAATTTCCCCAGCCAAAGGCACCCTAACGCCTACCCCAGGTCACCTGCACGACCCCCACCCGTCTACCTCTAGGCACGACCTACCAATTGCTTCCGCAGCAGCAAAATGTTCTCTTCCAAGAACTTCTCCTCCAGGCGGCTGCGCTGCGCCGCCTCCCCCGGCAGCTCCCCGGCACGGGGCGCGGCGGCACCCGCGGCCCCAGCGCCGCGCAGGGCGCCCCTGACCAGTAGTTCCTGGCGCTGGCGCAGGTACTCGAGCTCCGCCAACCCGGCCAGCGTGGCCTCTTGCCGCTCTCGCGTGCGCTGTCGCTCCGTGTCTGCCTCGCCCTTCTCCCGCCAGCGGCCCTCGGGTTCCGCCGCGCGCTGCTCGCCCCGGGCCGGCGCCTGCGGCTCCAGGTCCTTCGCCGTCCCGGCCGAACTCGGCTTCATGGCCCCCAGCCTTGCAGCAAGCACCCGTCACCTCAGCCGGGCCGTCCGGGCGGAGGAGCGGGGCGCTTAGAGCTGCGGCCGCAAGCTCATGCTGCCCGGCGACGGGATACAGCGGCGGGGGCGTCGGCCAGAAGCGCTTGTTGCCCGCGGGCTGCAGCCGTCCGGGCCCGAGCGGCGCCGTCTGCTGCGCCGCGCGTAGCTCGCTGTGGCCCAGCAGCTGATAACGCCCTGCCCGGCGCTACGTCACGCGCGGCGGCCGGGCAAACCCCCTCCTGGCGCCCGCCTCCCAGCGCCGGCCCCTCGGCTCCGAGGCCCGCTCCCCCCGACTTCCCCCTAGACTGTCAGGGGCGCCGCGCGCGCTCAGCGCCGGCCTCGTCCCCGCTCCTCCCTCTCTCCTCCCCCGCTCTTCCCGCGGGTCTCCTCGCCCCCCTTTTCGAGTTTACTGCACCCAATTTTTGCCTCGCTCCTTATTGGTTCTTTCCTATCGCACAAAGCAAGGAGCGAGCACCTCGAGCCCCAGCATCCTGTTACAGCCGGCCTCGCAGCAGGGTCCACGGAGGGACGCCGAAGTCGGGCTCCCCAGAGAACTTTCCGAAACTCGACCGACTTGCTGCACACCATCTTAACCCTTTCCCCACACGTCCCGCGTTCACGTCCACTGAGACTGCTGTAGGTTTCCTTCACCTTACCAAGCAAGGTTCTGCGAGTGCACTCAATGACAACTTGTGCAGGTTTGGGTTTTTGACTCCAGTTCGTAAAGGCAAGGACTACAAAACAATACAACGTTATAAAACTGTTCAGCTCTTAGTTTTGTGGCTGTTTTTGGTTTTCTTACGGAAGGTATTTAAAATTAGGCAGGAAGATATCTCTGTGTAGCCAGCGTTGTGTGCATTCTTTCACAAGCTCGGGGTCTCCGTGTGCGCGCACGTGTGCGCGCTTTGGTTTCTGTGTGAGTTTTATTTCGTTAGTCTGCACTCACGAGAGCTCTGACTCCGAAACCAAACTGCTTAAATCTGAATCCTGATTCCAGCCAAGGCTAGCTGGACGGGCAATTTACTTCACCTCTTTGTGCCTCTGTTTTCCTAACGGTATAATGAGCTACTAACAGAGTCTGCCTGTTGGAAGAACTATAATAAAAATATAATATAGTAATATACACGGGGGAAGGTGTGTTTACAACGTGGCAGGCACATAAGATAGTAAGGGTTATGTGAGTTCTCGCTTCTCCCCACCCCTCAGAGGCACTTCAAACTTTCCCCCTGAAGTAGCATTTGTGGTGTGGTCATCTCTGCTTGGGACACTGGTCACAGGGAACTTCAATGGAATAGGGGTCTGGAAATGCCATTTGTCCGTGGAAAAGTACAGTATCCATTTTTAAAAGCAGTGCATCCAAGAGCCTCAGAAATTGAATTCAGCAAGTCATAATCTGCTGAAGTTCAGGCAAGGAGTGTGAAGGAGTGCATCCTCTATGATTATTTCAGATTCTTCCTCCTGGGCCCTTCTAAGAATTTTCCATTTCTCCCCTCTGTGTGGTCTAACCTTCCCTCCAAGATCAGTTACATCCCTCCTCTGAACTTTGGTTAATAACCAACTGCATGAATATCTGATTCTTACCAAATGCTATTTGTGTAGTTATGTATCTGTGTATGCGCACATATACCTATGTACGTATGTAGGTGTTTATGTGTATCTCCTCACTCCAATTGCATTATAAAAGTTCCCTGGAGGCAGGGACTATTAATATTCCCTTTGATTACTGTCCTCAGGACAATGTCTTACAACCACTCAACTGATGGTCATTAGAGACAGACTCAAGAAAATGTAGATTGATGGTAATTTTTAAAAATTATTATGCTTTCAAACTTAACAGTGCCCATTTAATCCCTGAGACAAATAAAATCAAGTTGACATTCACCTAAAAAACAAAAACGAGAGTTTCCTTGCCATCTTCCATTGACCTCCCTACTGCTGCCCCTCACAGGCATAAGAGGAACCGTAACTACAACTGTGATTCATAATGAACAAGATTGTATGTTAGAGCTAAAAAGGGAATTGTGTTCAGGTGTTCAACAGCTCTTAAAACAGAATCAGTTTTATTCAGGTCGCCTATGATTTATGCCTACTGTGTATACCAAACACTGTACTTGATAATAAAGGAACTAAATTATCTTCCCAGATTTTAGTGAGGCACTAGGAAATAATGACTGATACTGTCAGCCAAATGCCGCTCACCCATGTAATCTGTCATTCATTGTCTATTCATTTCTAGGCAAGCTCCTTGCTTTCTAGGTCTGAATTAGATTCCTTCTGGCTGGGTGGGGCCTATTGTTGTGGCCTGTGCTATGTTACACACTGACAACTACATTTATATAGTTGAGAGGGGGAAAAGCTGAAACATGTTTTTACACACTACTAATGAGTCTTGTTAAAGCAGACAGACAAGTGGCTATTTCTCCAAAACCGCCCACCTTCCCACCCCTCTCCTCACCAAATGCCACTTTGAGTTGGCTCATTAGTCCAAAGCAAACCATTTGCCATAACAGCTTGTACGTCTCCATGAAAAAGTGTTCCCAACAAGTTTAAATATTAAAATTAATGCATTCAAATGGTTCTGCCAATAAAATGGTCACAAATAGGAAAAAAGGTTATGCTTTCCACAGTATCCATTACACATTAATAAATAATGCTGTTCATTCACGCTCCAGTTAAAACAAACTCAGGCTGTCAAATGAAGTCGCAGCAAGGAACTCAATGCTCTAACTGTTTTTCCAGGAAGACTCCCAATGTCGTCAGATTAAGTGTGACTGGCTGAGCTGCCCCTGTTCGCTCCTTAATCCAACAGCCAGATTTTCTCCTCTCCAACCTCGTTCTCTGGCTTCTCTTTCCTCCGATTCTTTGTTGTAGTTTTGGGTTATTCGGGAAGCAGTTGAAGGTAATCACCTACTCACTGCTCCCTTCTGTTGCCAACAGGGTCTCACTTTACTGTTTTGATTTTTCTTTTTGCTTCTTCTTAAAGCAGATGCCAGTGCTGCTTCCTTCACTAGTGCTACTTTGTTATCTCCTTTCTACTATTGCTTAGCCCTAGTTCATTCTTTTGCTTTTCCCTGCCCTCTGTTTTACACCCCACCCCTTCAGAAAAACTGCTAATCCGCACTCAGAAAGTGTGGCGCTAAAACTGGGGTGGGTCTGCACCACTCCTTGCCCCCCACGCACACACTGATCTGGAGAGTTAGATAAGTCGTCAGCATGAAAAAGAGTCTTCACTGAACATATCACAGTTGTGCAGCTTAATGCTTAAAGATATTTCCGGGGCAGAGCCAGGAAGGGTCCCTCAGATCACACAGTCTGACTCTGCCTTTGGGCAGAACAGCTCCCAACTGCATCCCCACCAAAGTCTGGGTGTCATTCTTCAAATGCCTTATCCAGCAGTGGACATTCTATTGCAGCCAAGCAAAGTAAGGAGCATCAATTGCACGTTTTGCTATTGAGCAAGGCAACAAAATGATGCCTTGCAGCTTTTATGGCCAAACAAACACAAATGATGTAATTGGGAAAAGCTGTCTCCAAATAGGAGGGGAAAAAATAAAGGACAATCCTTTGAGTTGGGGTGATGACCACCATTTGAGGGTCTGGGATCAAAGCTCCAGCCAGACATCAAAGCCCATTTGAATCTAATGCCAGAAGAGCCACAGTGAATTAAACATCATATATAAACTAATTATAGCTTGACCCCACAATCCAGCTTCAGTGAGCACACATAGGGGAAAGAAAGCAGACATTGAAACAAAAGATCAAGAAAAAGGAAAGTTGGTAATAAGACTGGGCAACATCATGGCCCTGACCACTTAAAAATCTTTTGAGGGCAGAGGGGAGCAAGGGGATGGCGGCAGAAACAGCATATTCTTGACAATGCCGGTCTTGTTTGCAAGGCCGTGTATGAAGCCGTTCCTTCCACCCTCGCTGACGCCTGCGCAACCAAACATATCCTTATTCCGGGAAGGAAAGGCTATCTTTTAGCCGTTTTAAGGTTGTTAAAGAGGTTTCCTGTCGCCATGTTTCTGCTGAAGAAGCACAAGGTGGTTCCATGAAGTTCGGGGGGGACTGCTTAAGGAAGTTCAGGCTTCCTCATACAGCACTCCATGAGTTCCAAGCTCTCGGTCGATATGGGAGTGATGTGCATTCTTCATGGTCTTCATTTCTGACGTCCGCGCCAACCCCCGACTGCGGTCACTCAGCTCCGCCATTTCTGCTGGTCATCTTTACAGATGGAAGGTGCAGCATATCACTTGTGCAAATGTCCTAGAACTATATGCCCTGGTGCGAACACCAAGAAACAATTAATACTACTTCATCCCCAGGCAAATTTTAAAAGTATTTCCGAGACAAGTGGCCCCCTTAAACATCTGCCCCGATTGGTCCCCATTTATTTGAAAGTCTCAGTCTCATGAACTGGCAGACACATATCTGATTTGATAATCCAGAGACCATGTTCAATCATATTCTTTGTAGATAAATATTAGTGATTTTTTTTGTTAATATATTTTATTTTTTATTTTTTAGAGAGGGGGGAAGCGAGGGAGAAAGAAAGGGAGAGAAACGTTGATTGGTTGCCTCTCACACCCCCAGCCCCAGCCGGGGACCCAGGCATGTGCCCTGACCTAGAATTGAGAATCCAACCAGCTGACCTTTCACTCTACGGGATGATGCCCAACCCACCGAGCCACCCCAATCAGGGCTGATTTCTTAAAATAACAAATTCTCAATTTATAACCAGAGTCTTTTAATAAGAAAACATTTTAAAAGCAGACCTTCTTATAGGATAAAAACAGGTCTATTCCATCATCGTTACATTGCATTACTTTGACTAATCATTTATTCATCAGATATTTGAGTATCTATCCAACACATGTTAGGCACTGGGGATACAATGGTGAACAACTCAGACACAGTCCCTACCTTCATGGAGCTTAGGGTCTAGGAGGTAAACTGGCACAAATTAAGTATTACATACATAATGTGTGATATATATGTATATCCAAATATATACTATATATTCATGTCAAAATATATGTAATTCCAAATTAAGAAACTACCACATTTTGCAAAATAATATTTAAAAGCAGATATATTCTATGATTATAGCCAAAAAGTCATAATCAAATGAGATCACACACAAAAAAATTCCTGACCTTTATAGAACTTAAGGTTTTTTACAGGGAAGGGGATCTTATGTTTTACTTGTTATTGTCTTTTTAAAAAGTATTTCCCCCCCTTAATGCTACATTTGAAATATCTATAAGGAGATACTTGCCCTATAGCAAAATAATTCAGTTTTCATCTAAATATCGTTCATTGAGAGGTCGTCAATAGTGTATGGAATTAAACTTAGAGACAACTAATTACCTTACAGATCTATCTATGACCTTTGTCCTCAGAGTATTCTCAGAAAAGAAAAAGAGAAAGCCCCACTCCAACCCATGATACTCTGAGCCATTTCCAATGTGGTTTACTGATCATTTCTACACCAGCAAAGGGAAAAGACCCAGGTGATGTTCTTAACAAGGTAATTAACATGAAACAGGGGCTTTTGCTTTAGGATATACGCAGTTGATCCAGTTCTTCCATTCCCGTTGCTCCTGTGAACCTAGCCTTTCCAACCTAGAAACAGAACCAGAACTCCAAATAAGCTCTCGCACGGAGTTCCGGGACCGTGTTTGTCCCTAAGTCCCACGAAGCCACTTTCATTAAGGTCCCGGGGGTCCTAAGGATCCCTGAGGAAAAGCCCCAATGCCATTATCGCCCTGGGAGCGGCTGAAAGCGCGCTTCTGCTTGAAGCTTAGGTGGCCTGGCCCCACGGGGAGCCTTCCTCTAATCCAGCTGCCTCCGCAGCAGGTCGTGTGAAGAGTAGCACATCCACTTCAAACAGGAGTTGGGCCTTGGGTAGGTCTGGGCGAGGCGGAAGGCTGGGGGTTGGGTGGCGAAGATCCTCGGATTCAAAGACAAGTCAGCTTGGATGACAGGCAGTGGCTGTGTGCGGCTGATAGGGGGGCCAGGGCCTCCATTTTCATCTCCCTCAGTACCCCAGGGGACTCTCCCTCCAAAGCAGGGATTCTTTGAAGTCAGAGAGGATGGTTTTGTCAACAGATGGGACAATTCGCTCCTTGTCCAGTTTGGTCGGTGCAGACTGAATTAAAGGATCCAGGGAGTTTTGCTTTAAGAAATGGTGCCATTTTGTTACACCCAACTCTTCCCCGTCGCACCCCACCCCCACCCCAAGCTCTGGAGCAATTTGGTTGATTTGCTCTTGCTTATAACAGAAGTTGTTTCCACAGGAGAAACAAACCAATTCTAACACTGCACTTCCTGCTGTGGGGAGATACACATTTGGGGTCAGGCCAGGCTGGATTTGAACTCCAGCTGCACCACACTTCACTGCCCAGCCGTGCTCTCTGTCACACATTGATTGCTGTTGCCAGCTTTGACTCGTCTCAGCCTCGTTTTTCTCATTTGTAAAATGGGGCTTAAACCTAACCTTAGAAAGAGGTTGTGAAATATCTGGAAATCAATGTAGATTACCCTGAAGTCCCAAATGTTATACATTCATGTGCACACCCACACAGAGAATGGACGTTTAAGGGCATTGCTATAAGATAAAAATTATCACTAGACATTGCTTTGACAGTTTTCATGTACTGCGTTGAAATTTTTCCTAAAGCACACATAGTGTATTGTTTTCAGAATAGTTTATTGGGTTTTGAGGAGTAGCACTGTGGTTTCCCCCATTGTCACAGCAGGCTGCCAAGATGAAACACCAGGATCCTGTCCTTAGAAACCAGATGGACCAGTAGAGCGACGGGTGTGTTGGAAAGAGCAGTAAACTTTGGCCTTGGCTCAAATGCTTGAAAAAATCCTAGTGAATGTGAAGGATATGTCACTTAGTAAACATTAGAAGATGCTAACTTCTCTTTAATCTTTTATCTGAGGAATTATTTATGTTAACAAAGTTTATTTAGCCCCTTTCTCTTTTGCATAGCCTCTTGTTATGGAAAATTTCCAAACACAAAAGCAGAGCGAATGGCGTAACGAATATCCATGAACCTATCAGCCTGGTTAACAATTAGTTAGAGCTGTATTCCTATCATTAGTTTAGTGTCAGGCATACAATAAGCACTCAATAAATGCTAGATGTTATTATTATCATCATTACCAATCATTTTTTCCCTAAACTTATCCAAAACTTTTGATGGGCCTTACAGAATTCACTTTTCATTCAAAAGGCACAAAGCATTTCTCACAATCCTTCAGTATATCAGGATGTAGTAGATGAAGTTACCCCGGAAAAAAAAGCAGTGAAGTACGTCTCCTCTCAGGACGATAACCCAGTTACTGGTCCCGTGGTTCTGATTGTTCTTGTGCACCAATGACTGTCTCCCTTTTGTCCTGTCTCACCTACGGAGTTCAGCAGTGAACTCCTTGAGAGCTGGATTCATGCCTGACACGGCTTTACCTCCTCTGGGTAAGTGGCAGGACTGAGTGCTTGATGTGCCAAGTCATGGGGTCAGGAGCAAAAGCACTATTAGGAAAAGAAGTAGGTAAACCAAATTAACCTGAAAATTAGTTAAAGCATCCCCAGCATCTGTATTAGGTTCCCTTTACTTGGGTTAGAGAGAGATTTTTTCGTGAATGACTAAATCTATACTATGTCGTGTAGATTAAAACTAATGGACCCTTTTGCCCATTATACATACTAACACTGAAGTCAGTGACTTAAAAAACGCAGAAGTAAATTCTTGGGTTAACTATTGTTGCCTCTCTTGTTCAATTAGATTTTAAACTCCTCAAGGGCAGGGACAAATCCTCCTTCACCTCCAGGTCCCTCAGAACGAAGCCAGAAACAAAGCAGATGCGCGCGATGGGCTTTTTTCATTCAGTTGCCTTTCAGGGTAGATTGAGATGGAATCTCCTGTGTGTGACACACCAAAAAGACCGACTCTGGAAAATTCTATAAATAGACATTTTGAAAGAAACCAAAATTGGGTGCTTTTCCTGTCTGTTCCACTTTCAGAAACATCTTTCGTAAGTTTGTGTCTTTTAGGAAAATATGAGGAAACAGGAAAAAGAGAAGCAGTCCATTTCTGAAAAGATAAGAGTTAAGTCTGATAAAGACAAAAGGAACTTGAGAGGCGGTAGGGTTAAAACAAACTCAGACTGCCCAGCCTGTTTGAAGTTGACAAGAAACAGAGAATGACCCATTGGTTCATTATGGAGCACAAATAGCTTAATCAGCATTTCATCAACGAGGCCACGCTGTGGGGCAGCTTAGCCCACTGGCACTGTGTGAAAAGCTCTGGGTATTTTTAGGCATTTCTAGAAGGCATTTCTACCTGAGCACATCTGTGTGTGTTTGTGTGTGAGCAGAGAAAGATTTGCATTAAAAACCGTTTAAACCCCAAACCCTTCTGTCCTACTGAACATGGACCTGGAAGACCCAAATATACTGACTGGTACTGAGCTCTTACCAGAATTTTCCCAGGAAGCCGACTGCCGGCTGCTGTGGCTGCAGCTGCTTCAGTCAGCACCGAGGGAGGAGAATCTGGTTCTGCTGCACAACGGGTGTCCTTTATGCGTCCCGCCGTCCCATGCACCTGGTGGATTTCACTGGCTTAAAAAAAGCAACACAGAAGAAAAAAAAAAGCCCAGCTTACATGCACACCTTTTCCTTCCACTTTTACGTCATTTCCACATCAAAGAAAGAAGTTTCTTTTCTCTGAGGCTATTTTAGAATTACAGTGCATACCACTCTCTTGGACCAGTTGTGTCTTCTGACATAGTCCAAACCATATCGCCCCTCTCTTTTCTTCCTCTTTCCTTTTTAAAAATACCCCTTCCTCTGAGGACCCTAAATAAGCAGCTTGGCAATGCAGGGAAAAGGAAATTAAAGTAGATCTTTGGCATAACAGGCTGTGTTGAAGAAACACAGAAAACTGAGAGCTGTTTAGTGTGTGACCCCAGCAGGGACTTTCATCACTAATCACCCAAGAGGGGAAGCATGCAGACACATGGGGTCTGTGTTCCCAGGCATCACCAGATAACTTCCCAAATCCTTGGTCTTCACAAAAAGTTCTTCATCTCATCCACTGTGTCTTCCAAGAATGAATAAAATAAGCTCTTTACCGTTCCCCAATGTCTTCTCAAAGAACAAAAACCCCAAGCTAGGTGATTATGTTTCATCCTCAGAGTATCCCTTCTGCCCCTCGTGTGCTAACTGGGAGCCCATCAGAAGAATGTGAATAATGAGGCTACATTTCCTATTGACCCAGCTGTTTATAAACAAAGCTCTTCCTTCTATCAAAGGCAACGACATTTAAATTGCTGAAAATTATCAGCCTCAACTCATCTGAATTTCATCGCAGTGCTACTCATTCAGGAAATGGGAATCATGAGAAGTTTCCCTTTTTCCCAAATTGCCTCCAGATGTGGCATACAGAAGAATCTTTATATTAAAATATCACAGTTAGCCAATGCCCTACAATTTCTTCTTCTGTCACCTTAGTCAGAAGATGAATAACCAACCACTGATCATAGGAGAAAAGATCTAGGTGTTGTCTGGGATCGGCTTTAAAATCGCAGAGGCCCCCTGCCCGGGCACCATAGCCTCCAGCCACCTTACCTGGCCTCACCTTGTCTTTTTTCCATAGTGCCTAACACACTGTTACACTGTACAGTTTGCTTATTTATTATGGCCATTATTTACTGCCTGTCTCTATTGCTAGAATGCACGCTCTGCAGAAGCAGGGATCTTTGGTTCGTTCACTGATAATCCTAAGGACCTAGAACGGGGCCAGACACACTGTGCTTGCTGAAGATACGTATTTGTTGAGTGAATGAATTTATGAGTCATTCCATCAATTCTTACTAGGTCAAAATCTCTAGTCCTTGCCGTGAAATTAACACCAATGCCACAAGTCCTAGTCCATGCAGGCCACTAACGTATCACAAGGATATTCCCAATCTTATTCCCAGATACCTGTCACTTTCTCTTATCCCTTTACCCAGCTTCTTTCCAAAGTATTCAATGACAACACAATCTACTAGTCCTAACACTAAAATTTTTGTTCTATTACTCTTACCTTTTCTTTATCCCTCGGATCACTAATTTATGAGTTTCCTGAACTTCTTTTTGTATCTCTCCAATTTGCCCCTTTCTGTCTATTCTCATTGCCCTGATCCATACAATTATCACCTCAAATAGACTCTTAATTGGTCCCCTCGCCTCTAGTCTCTCCCCCCTACAGGTTCTTTTGCATAAGCATCATTTTGATCACATCAGTCCTCTTCCAAGGCCATCTGTGGTCTGGCCCACCTAGAACACCTGACCTTCCTGAGTGGTCAAATGGCCAGGAGTTAAGTCTTTAACAAACAGAAAATGTTGCATAGGTAAATGAGTCCTGGTATAGAGGGGTAGAGGAAAGAAGTAGGAGAGAGGATCATAAGAGCCAGGCCAAGGAATTCGAACTCCGTCTGGAGACAGCAGTCATGGACTAATTGCAAGATATCTCTGACTATTAATTCAACAATCATCTACCGTGTGCCCACTATATCTGTGGCCGTGGTCAAGGTCTGGAGGACACAGCAGGAAACAGTTATTTCTTGGAATTCTAGAAAACACCAAGGACCAATAGCAAGCCTGTCTTGGAGGAGCCATCGGTCTGCAGTCGTCAGTGGCTCTGGGGTAAAGGAAGCTGTCCCTGCGTACCTGTCCAGGCTGGGTGGGTGGTCCAGCTTCCTCAAGCCAGGCACCCGAGAGAATCCAGGTCAGGGACCTGATCCTGACTTGTTCTGTGGCCCCTGGCATGTATTTCTAACTTTCTGTTAGAATGGACTGGGACAGGGACCTCAGCCACCGCCTGTGCTGGAATGAAGAAGGTTTATGTCACCGGCTAAATACCTGACCATGAGATTCCCCACGTCAGGAGCAACCGAGGCGGAGCACTGGCATCCTGCTGGAAACCGGGCGAATCCTCACTGCCCCCTCCCCTTCCCCTCGAGCTTTCTACAGAATCGGCCCTCCCTGGTCAGACACCCAGGACGCCTGGAGCAGATCAGCAGGGCGACTCTCCCTACCCAGGGGTCTGCTACATACCTGAAGAGCCCCTCTACCCTTTCCCTTGGGGCTGCCCTCCGTTCAGGCCCAGCCCGCCTGATCGCAGTGCCCTGCCTCAAATAAAAGCCCTTAATTGGACTTCTCTAGCTCCGGGTCCTTTCTCTGTCTGCCTCAGATACCTCCCCGGCAGGGGAGTCACGTAGCGTGAGCAACCCAAGCTTGTTGAACACTTGGGGGAAACTAGCAGAAAGGACTATTATTGCACTATTACTCAGCATTATGATATACCTTTCACTACTTTCTAATTGCATCGTGTAATTCTGTCCTGTGTTCACCTGGCCACGTCTCCTGGCCCCAGAGAATCTCTCAGATTTAAAATAACCACAGTTAGCCAGTCTAGTCATTACCACACTGGCTCTCTTGCTCAAAGCAGCTGCTCCTGAAGACTTGGGTCGAAGGTTAGTCAGAAAAAAGAAAGGCAATGTTGCCTGTAAGTCACCAGTCAGCAAACGTTTTCTGTGAATAGACAGTAAATACTTTAGGCTTGCAGACCTTACAATACCTGCCACAACTACTCATCTCTGTAGTTGTAACACAAAAGCAGCTACAGGCAACACTTAAACAAGTCAGCATAGCTGTGTTTCTATAAAACTTTATTTACAAAATCAGGTAGTGGGCAGATTTGGCCTACTGGCCAGAGTTCATTGACCTCTGCTCTCAGATATTAGGATATTTTAAATCTACCGCTCAGTTTTAATTAGGGGAGGTAGCGTGGAAGAACATTAAAAAAATGAGTTTTGGAACTCAGAAAGCTAGAATAGAATCTCAACTTTACAACAAATCTTGGGGCATTAGGAAAATTAACTACAGTTTCCTAATGCATAAAATGGCATGGCGGCCTCGGGTCAGATGGCCTGGGTTCAAATTCCAGCTCTGCCACTTTCTACCTTTGTGATCTGGGGCAATTTTCGTAATCTCTCAGAGCTTCAGTCTCCACAGCTGTTTTCATGGGGATCAAAAAATACAACCTTCCTCACTGAGAGGATTAAATGGGAACATGCACATTAAGAGCCTGGAACAAAGTGCGCACTCAGTAACTGTTAGCGACCATTATTGTGTTTATGACTATTATATTACTGCGAAGTTTAACAAGGAGTGGCTATTGAAACATTGCATGAAAGTATTTGTTTTCTTCAGAGATTAAAAGCAGCTCTGTTTTTACCTTCCTTCACTTCCTACACATTTTACACAACTACAGGAAACTGAAATCGCCTTGTAAACCAGCCACTGCTTTTTCAGATGATTGCCTTTAAGTGGCTTTCAAATTCTGAAGATTATCATGCATAATGTATTATGCTTATATCAGGATTAAACTTTCTCCACTGATTCTCCTTTTACCTCCACTGAGGGTTTTGTTGGACAGCACTTTGTCTCAAAAGGAGGCTGCTTGGGCTTTTCCGGAATTGTGAGCACAAAGGGTTTCTTTCAGACTTAGTGTCTTTAAATCAACTAATGTGATTTTTGTCTCCAGTTACAACCAAGTTAAAATTCTCCAATCCACACTAGACTTCCCTTCCCAAGCTACACATTAAGAGTGTCCCAATCCATTCAGCACTGTTAGAAGACATGGCTCGGTTGGGGGCGCCTCCTCCCAGAGCGCCCTGCCCTTTCTGCAATTGGTGCCAGGACTGAGGAGATTCATGAGCCTTAAGAAATAGGGCAGGGTGGCCACAGTTTAATTATAATGTACAAGTAACCCTTCAAAGCACAACAACGATGTATATTACCTTTCACCTTGCATAGCACATACCAAGAATAACATTGCTTCTGAGTATGTCGAAGTAAAGATGATCTTACTTAAGGGAGAATCTCTAGGACCACCTTTGTTGTCGGTTATTCTTTATTAAAATGCATCTCGGAAATCTTTATGGTTCTTTACATAAAGATCTCTTGAGCCAGGGGTGTGGACTGTCTCCTTCTGGTCTTTTCACAACCAGTAAGCACAGTAGCATTCTCTTTGCCTGCTCAGACTGGTAGGCTGCATTTCAGGTTGTCCCAGACAATCCAAGCCGCTGTACACGCCTTGCTCTTTGTTAGAAAGTAATCAGCCACAGGGGCAAAGGCGGTAAACAGTAATTAATATGCAAATTTGCAAGTAACTTGCCTTTTGGTGTTGAGGTTTCTTTGTGTGTTTGCACAGTTGTGAACAAACTGGGCTTTGTCTTAGCCATAATTAGCAAGATAAATATAAAATTATGATATTAATTGTTAGCTGGTTTCTTAAAAAATGGTAGTATACCCCTGCTGTGACTGAGATGCTGCAGCTCAGTAGGGGGCTCCTTCAAAAATGAATTTTAAGATGCTGAAATACCCATTTTAATTAAAAGGCAAACATTGAAATGAGTTTGTCAATTCAAAAATCATAGTTACCAGGCAACAAATCTTCAATGCGTACATTAACAACTAGTGTTTGTACATCAGTTGACCTAATCCCAATGCAACAACAACAATAAAGAGGATCACTCTTTTACAATAATAATAATGAAGAAGAATATTTTAAATATTAAGTACTCTGCACCAGGCACTCCGCTAAGCACTTTTCTCACATTATTTCAGTGAATCCTCATGCAGGCCAGATCAGGTGGTGCTATTAATAGCCACATACAGATGTGGAAGCCACAGCTCTAGATAGTTTTTCTTTTTTTTCTTTTTGTAGGTAGGTTTCCTCCATCTGCTCTCTAATTGTGGCATCCTCAAGATTCCACCCACAGCTCTAATTTCTTCTCTTTTTTGGCTCTCTTTTCTCTGGGAGGTCTACCATGTAGCTGCTTTCAACGGATTCTTTACCAGCTTGCTGATGATGGTCTAAAATATCTAAATCATATCTCTAACTCTGAATCGCCTCCTAAATTCTAGTCCACAACAGATTCTCACTTCTGCCACCTCTGGAAGCCCAAGTTCCTTGGTCTGATATTGATGGCGCTCTCTGTAATCTGGCCCAGCTACTTTTATTCTCTCCTTATTCAATTAGCTCCCATTATTTAGTGCTAATTGGCAAAGGTACTACATTTGTCCCTGGGAGTGAGGTGAGACGGGAAAGGGGGGAAAGTGAAATTTGACAAAGCACCTATTCTCAAGGAGATTTTGGTGAGGATTTAAAGAAAGCAATGATCAAATTCTAACTAATGCCTTTTTTTTTTTAAAGATTTTTATTTATTTACTTTTAGAGAGAGGGGAAGGGAGGGAGAAGGAAAGGGAGAGAAGCATCGATGTGCAAGAGATACATCGATTGATTGCCTCTCGCACGCCCCCAGTGGGGACCTGGCCTGCAACCCAGGCATGTGCCCTGACTGGAATCAAACTGGTGACCTTTTGGTTCACGGGCCGACACTCAATCCACTGAGCCACATCATCCAGGGCCAATGCCTTTAAAAAAAACATTTAGGCAAGAAAGATCATAGCATTTTTATTCACCAGAGCAAGAAAAACTGTAAACCAAATTTTATTTTTTTAATAATTTTTTATTTTTTAATTACAGTTGACATACAATGTTGTATTAGCTTCATATATAGGACAGTATATAACTTATTCACCCCAGTAAACCTAGTGCCCGGCTAATGACTTCATATTGCCCTTCATAGAGAATTAGGACTGGGAAAGCAGTGTCTCTCTTTCGGTAACACAGCCAGTATCTTAAACATGACATGATGTCACAAAGCCCTTGATAATGGTTTTCTTCCCACTGAATCCACATACCCCTGGAAGCTTTATCGTTCTTTCCAAGTCTCAGCTCTAGGTTTCCCCTGTCCCCTCTCCCCAGAGCCTTTCCTGCCTCTCACACGCAGAATAGGCATCCTTCTTCTCCATTCTCACTCCACCCTTCCTTTGAGGATGATAATTTGATACCACACCATGTGTTTGCCTGGCTGTCTTCCCACTAAACTGTGAGCACCCTGAGGTTAGAAAAAGGGTCTTTTCCCCTTTGTGTCTCCCATGCCTAAAGCAGTGCTTGGCACCTCATTGGCACTAGCTGCTCTTTGCAAGCAGCCAGTGTCAGACCTGCTAACAAAGTTAGCAGTACATCTTCAGAGAAGAAATTAACAATCCAAAGCAGAGGCCAGTGAGAAGGAACCTAGGGGAGTAGCCAGACACAAGCTGCCCCTGGCCCCCACAACCACCCCAGGCTGCCCTGCACAACTGCTCTCCAAACCTCCAGCTAATGGCTGAGGATTGGGAGTAGGAGTCATTGAGAGGAAGTCTTAGAGAGATGATTTCATAAACTGCTCCACTACAGCACTTCCTAAAGCAAAACACATGGACACTGCCCTGAAAGTCTACCTTTTGAACCTGGTAACTTTAGGCAGGTTTTTCTGGGAAGAGGAAGGTTAGTATTTCTTCTAGTCTTTTAGGAGATGATAAAATAATGGCGTCATTAGAAGACAATTTCCCCAGTATTGCCTAAATAGCCATTAGAAGTCCATGAAAATTTGACCCTCGATGGGTGTTCAAATGGACACACACCAGTGGCCTGAGAGCCGGGAGGCCTCTTTCTGCCTCTGTCTGTGGCTCCATAGTGCAGTGCCGGAGACAGTCAAGGGAGGAGACAGAAGGGAGGATTATGGGTGGAAGAAAAGTATCCCCGTGTTTTCCGTATGCCTTCAGCCACTCCCTCCTCCCCACTTGCCATCAGTCACAGAAGACCATCACAACATCAGTTATTCTTGAAGGATTGGAGGTGCTGCAACACACATGTTCTGGGGGTATAGACAAAAAGTCCTGGGGTTATTCCACGAGGACCAATACTACAACCCCACTGAACTCCCCCTCCCAAACCCGACCTAGACACGTCTGTTCCTCAGTTTTCCCTACTTTCACGCCAGCTCGTCCTAAAGCCTTTGTGCAGAGTGCAAGGTCTCATGGGGAGGGGACCGAGGAGGAGCTGGAGGATGTTTGGGAGCCACTTACAGAATTAAAAAGTAAAAACCATGGCTCTAACCTCATTCATGAATCAGGTAATCAGGCGTACTGGTCAAGTGCAGGGATTCGGGGCCAAATAACCAGAGCTAGACCCTGGATTGGTTATTTACTTGCTGCAGGACCTTGAGAAAGTTTCATAATTTTGATTTTTCAGCTTAGTTTTTTTACCTGCAAAATGTGGTTAATGATTGTATCTACTTCAAAGAGTTGTGTGGATTAAATGAGTTAGTATTTGTGTAGTATATTGAGAACAGTACTGGGATATAGTTAAGTGTTGTGTATTTCCTTTTAAGTTTATGTTTTTTAAATATTTTATTTTATTTATTTTTAGAGAGGGGAAGGGAGGGAGAAAGAGAGGGAGAGAAACATCAATGTGCAGTTGACCCTCACGTACTCCCTACTGGGGACCTGGCCCACAACCCAGACATGTGCCCTGACTGGCAATCGAGCTGGTGACCTTTCAGTTTGCGGGACGATGCCCAACGCACTGAGCCACACCAGTCAGGGCAAGGGATAAGGATTTTTGCCCTTTTGTTCATTTCCATATCCCAAACACCTAAAACGTTCCCTGGCAGGTAGAAAGTACTCGATAAATAATTGTTGAATGATTTTGCTACCATCATTTGCAGAGGCCACACAGTAACATCCCTTCTACGTGTCCACATCTCTTCACTCCTAACAATTAGTCCTGGGCCTGTGGTGTTCTGCAGCTTGTAAAGGGGATGCATCAACAAAGAGCATGGCCGGGGGGAAATGGCACTGCAAGAAGAAGGCTGAGGCAAGGTCCAGGACCAGCTCCATCCATAGTGTATGTGCGGCTTCAGTTTCTCAGAACTGTAAACTGTGAGAGTTGGAACCAGAAGATCCAAGTAGATGACTCAGCCAGCGGACTGATGGTGAGAGGTCCCCGACAGAGACTAGCCGTGAAACTGGGCAAAAACTAGGCAGGCTCACAGAGTCAAGCCCTCGGGAAATTATTACCCAACCATTAAAACATCCCAAAGAGCCATCAAAAATTATTCTAAAAATCTGTAATTCCTATAATCTGCGGCTTCTCCATTATAACCAATTAGATGTTTTATTACTCCAAATTCACGAAGAAAAGGGGTACTGACCTGAAAATTAAGTGCAGCTTCAAAGGACGCGCTCCCCACTCCTCTGAAAACACTGAACACCCATGCACTCATGTGACCACAGGATGGGATGCTCATCTCCTATAGCTGCCCCTCTCCTAGGAAAGAGGCAGGTTGGTGGAACAGCACACTCAAGATTCATTGCTGTCAGTTCAGTTGAAATTACATGTACTAGCACTCAGGTTAGATTGTTTACATAATAACAACTACCACAAGAAGGAAAGCAGGCATTGAAATGAGCCTGTGCAGTTGACACACAAATAAGGGAGAAGCCCACGCTGCATACGGTATACATGATGAGCCTTTTATCTGGGAATCCATGAAGGCACCAAAGTGAGGAGCAAATTACACCGGTGTTAGGGCAAGCATTACTGAACACAGGGCTAATGGAACTAGCTCCTTGTTGGACAACCTCATGTTAGTTAGACCCAGCAAAGAACCCAATCTCCTTTTTCCTCTGTCACAAGTTAAACTTGACCTATAGGACTAAGATAATGGTTTACTCCAAGGAACCCTCACATCACTTGTGAAACTTACACAGTTTTGCTCTGAGAAACATTGAATTTTCCTTTTTTAGAGTAGGATTTTGACCTTTCTTCTAAGTTTTGGTACCTATGCCTAGTTGGTCTTCAGCATATGAAATATTTAGTCAGCTCTTTATACTACAAAGCCACCTTCTTACCAGATGTAACCTTGGTTTACTAACTCCATGGAACTCGGTGTATTAGCGGTTGAAGATGTATTCTCTGAACTCCGTAAGACTTTGTTTGGCATTTAAGCCTGGTTTAAACAGTTCTGACCTAGGTTTCTAACTCATGTGGAGATGATCAGTCCTTTCTTGACAGATTCCAGTTATGTGCCCTGATTTAAGAGGAATTTGTCACACCACTAGCTGTTGACCATGCTGCTTCTCTCTGAATCTCTTTTCATCTACTCTGCATTCTGTTCAGTACCTTTTGGACATTCATTCTTTCATTCAGTAAACTACCATTGAGCGCTAAGTAGGGGTCATGCATCCCATGTGTTTTAGCTTTTTTTTCTGGAGTTTTCATATTTTAATAAATCATCATTAGAGATTGTTGCATGATAATAAACTAGGGCAAATTTAAGAGGCCTCCCCACTGTATTCCCGGCTTCTGCCATGCCACCTCTCATAGTGTGTGAGATGCACCTGCAGTGGACAGGGTTCTCATTTTAACCTGTGGTTAAATCTCAAAGCCCACCAGCAACTCTGTCTCTCTTCTCCCGACCCTTTCCATGTAAAACAACTCGTGCCTCTCTTTTAAGGATGCACGCAGGACACTCACTGATGAAACAAAGAGCACTGAGATAAAAGCAACTAAGGGCTAACAACTCTTTTGGATCTTAGGGGATGGCAGGAGAAGTTTTTGAAGCTGTTGTCCTACTGGCCACCATTTGGTACAAACCAGCCAATTGTGCTACGGCCAACGTCAGAGCCAGAGAGATGCTGGGGTCAATGGGAAACATGGAACATAGGGACACTCTGCTATACCATATGTGAGAGGATCTAGAGCTTAAGGCCTTATATGGAGGTTTTGTCATCTAATGTAAATTTACAACTATTTATTTTATCGATAACATGTGTTTATATTGCAATAAATCCTTTTTACAGCAATGAACTCAACAGAAATGAAGACGTATATTTAATGAAAAATTAAGTACAGTACTAAAGGTCCAAGAAAGTTGATGATGAATATATTTCTCAGATTAAAAGTTCATTGACATTTGTCATTCCCCATGGGGGTCGTAGTGATACCACTAAATGTATGCAACCCAGAAGACTAAGTCAGCTAAGGAAGCATCAGTATCGATGGTTAACAGTTATTTTAAGGAGATTGTACTGGAAGAAAAGTTAACCACTAAAGCTTCAAGAAGTGCGTTTACACATCACTCTCTGAAGCATGACTTTTTGTTTAAATTATATGGCTGTTCTTTTAAACACATTTCAATATATTTTCAATTCCAAGTTTTCTTGTATACACAGAAAAAGTAAAACAAGAAAGGTTATTGTTGTCTCCATTAACAGAATCACAGTTCAATGCCACCAGTTTTATATTAGTGTCATCATTTACTGCAAATAGAAAATCTTTTAATTACAACATTGGTTCAAAGCTTTTATCCAATTCGTGGATTCAAAGTAAAGCTTTTAGATGTTAATTCTGCCACACCTGATATTATTGTCAATGCCATTAAAAATTCCATTTAAAAGTTTGGCACTGCAAATAAAATTATTTTTTGGTGATAATAATACAAGTTTTGGTAAAGCAGAATGCCATGGTAAAAACAGTGTTCTCTAGCCATGGAGCAGAAATGTACTAAGAATTAGTGTAGTGCTCACATAGCTTATAGTCAGATCTAAACAAATTGTGAAATTCTACCAATCAAAAATGAAGCTGCAGTTAACAAAATGGACAAATATAATTACATATAAAAAGTGTCACTGAACAATTGGCACTGATATTGAACACTCCAAATTATGCCAGAGTGGCACTACATGCTTTCTCTTGTTCCTACCTGAAATTTATCAGATTTTAGAAATGCTTGAGTCTTTGAAGAACTATTTTCTATATCAACCTAAGTGCCCATCAATGATACTGAACATTTTTATAATATAAACAAGTTTTCTAAATTTGGGCTGCATTTTATTCAAAATTAGTTGGAAATATTTAATCAAAGTATTTATTGAATGGAATGCCAAATATGTGCTTCAGCTTCCAAAGCTTAATGAAATCGTAATTATTGAAAACAAAGCTTATGAATAAAAGGATTTTGAAATGTATTGCTATACAAGCAAGAGAGAAAGTGAACAACTTAGAAAGGAGCATTCAAATGATCTTCAGAGATGATTGGAAATTCTTTAATTATGTTTTGGAATATCTTATCTAGTAGGAAGTATCTTTTGATAAAATTCCTGCTTTTAACTTGACAAATTTATATTCTGTACAGAATGGAAAGAAATTTGAGAATGTCTACAGTAGGGGGCATCTAAATTTGTCAAAACATTCAAAAGATTCATAAATAGAGAAAAAATTATTCAATGAGTTTTTACTTGTAAATTATTTGTTAAAATAATTTCTCTAGAGACAAAAAACAGTCCTTGTGAAAATATTTGGCCTGAAATATTCAATTTAAAAATTGAATATTTCATTTGTGACAATTCAAATAAAAATTAAATCGAAAATATATGTTGTTTACCAGAATCTTCTTTGAGCTGAACAAATGCCTCTACATCTATAGAAAGAGTATTTTCTCAGACAGGGGACAATTAAAGGAGTTAACAATTTTAAGATTTATTAACATTAAAATGTAATCTTTAAGGTGACTGTGAGCAATTACATGTAAAAATTTAACTTAATAAAACTATACTGAGCCCTGGCAGGGTAGCTCAGTTGGTCACAGCATCGTCCCAATACTCCAGGGTTGCGGGTTCAATCTCTGGTCAGGAGGTAACAATGAATGCTTGGTGGGTAGAACAACAGACTGATGTTTACCTCTCTCTCTTTCTCTCTCCCTAAAACCAGTAAGTAAAATTTTTTTAAAGTCATTTTTTAAAAAAACATATTGAAAAAAGCCTATTCATTAGAAAAGTATCAATTGCATAACATTAGGCAGGATACTATGGAACTGATTAAAGCACATTTCTACCAAGAATCATTACTCTCATTTTTAAAGTTCAGGTAAGAGATACAAGTAATTTAAAACATTTTATGCACACTGATATATTTTTAGTCTTTAGAAATAATTTCATTTTTTGAAAATAGTTTTGAACAGGCTTTATAAGGCTACTCTTAAAATAGGGATCTTTGATTTTGGAATATGATTCCATGATGTAAATAGATGATATAGGATGACTTTCTTGAACATTTAGCTACATTATACTGTCCTGAATGCATGAGAGGCTAGTGGTACTCACTAGCCTTGTTTCAGTTCTCAGCCAGAAAGAGGATGTGGTAGGCAAAATTTAAGGTAACCCGCAGCAGCCCACACCCTTGAGTGCCTACAGAGCCTGTAATTTGCTTCTAACCAATAGAATATGGCAAATGTGATGGGACGTCACTCCCATAATTATGATATGTTATATAGCAAAGATGAAGAGGTTTCTCAGATGTAGTTAAGGTCTATAATCAGTTGACTTTAAATTAATCGAAAAGGAACATTGACTGGTGTGGCTGAGTGGACTGAGTGTCTTCCTGCAAAACCAAAGGTCCCTGGTTCAATTCCTGGTCCGGTCACCTGCCTGGGTTGTGGGCCATGTCCCCAGTTGGGAATGTGCCAGAAGCAACCAATCGATATTTCTCTCATACAGTGATGTTTCTCTCGCACATACTGATGTTTCTCTCCCTCTCTTCCTTCCTCCCTTCCCCTCTCTAAAAATAAATAAATAACATCTTTAAAAGAAAAAAAGAGAGAGAGATTATCCTGGGTGGGCCTGATCTAACCAAAGAGCCCTTTGGCAGATAGCCTAGAGTTCAGAGCTGCTGGCTTTGAAGGAGCAAGCTGCCGTGGAGTCAGTGGCTGCAAGGAAATGAGTCCTGAAACAGCGGCATCAACTTGGAACAGGACCACGAGCCTCGGATGAGGCCGTAGCCCAGATGATACTTTAACTCCCGCTTTCTGAGACTCCGAATAGAGAACCTAGATTCCTGACCCTTGGAACTGTGAGATCACAATTGTAGGTGGTTTTAAGGCACAGAATTTCTGGTAATTTGCTACACAGCAATAGAAAGTGTAATTGAGAGGGGTAGAAAATTAGGGTTGAGGGCCAAATAGGGAACCCAACCTACTACCGAAGAGGTCATGCGCTGGATCGAAAATGCCCAGCTGCTAAGAGCCCCAGCATGGGACTGCCTGCTTAACAGGAAAACAGAAATGAGAAAGGAAGTAATAAATTCCTTTTCAGGTCTAAAATAAAAGCCACCACTCAATTGATTGTCATCTGAAGCACATCTGTAATCATAACTGGTTTGCTATTTAAGTCAGACTTCTTTTTGCAGAGCTCAGGGAAAGTAGAAACATCATCTCAAGATTGCTGATTATCCTGCACAGTGTTTATGTGCATTAGTCAGTGACTCTGGCTCTTTTGCAGTGTCTCTGGCAAGTAATAGTATTTAAACCCTACTGTGCTCCCATCCAGCTCTCCAATCAGCTAAAAAATCTGAAGATATTCTTTCAAAGACTTAAAGAAAACAGTGTGTGAGTCCTGAGCTCGTTGAAAAGCATGATCTGATCATTGCTCAGTTTAAAAATGGCATGAAAAAGAAGGGGAAGAAAATGAGGTCCCACTGATATATGGAAGCCTTAAAAACCTTTTGTCATGTTTAGCACTGGTGCTCCTAGGTTAAAGGAATTATATGAATATATATGAAAGAATCTACTTAAAGCGGGTTGCTTTCTTTATGCCCTAGTTCTTAAAAAGCTGTGAATCAGTGTCATCAGCTGAATTTCATTTTAAATGCCTCAGGGAGCACAGCATTTGAAGGAACTCTACAGTAAATCAACGTAAAGCAAATTAGCTTTTTGTAGTATATATAATTAGGTAGCCTAAGACTTCTGTTCTATTGATGAAAATTTTTGTAGATTTTTTATAATGGAGAACTGGCTACCAAAAACTACTCTCGATTCATTTTCATGAAGTGTAGTGCCCATAGAAACCTTGGCCGATGTGGGATGGTCGCAGGTGGGCCTTGTCAGAAGACAGTAGTACAAACACTAAGCGACCTGGAACACTGGACAGAGAAGGCTGATGGGCCATTGGAAAGCTATGTCCACCAGCAGGGCTACAGGCCTCAGAAGAGTCTAAGTGGGATAGGGATAGACCTTCAAGCCAGGACGTTCAGGAAAGAAAGCTCAAGGTCTTAGGAGACAGTGTCTTACACTTTGCAGTCTAACTCCACGAGTTCAAGTCCTGGAAACTCACTGTACCAGCTGTGTCACCAGGGGCAACACTTAGCCACTCTGTGCCATCTCTTATCTATAAAATGGAAATAATAAAATCCCAATTTCATAGGGCTATGATGAGGGTTTACATGCAAAAACACAATAAGGTACCTGGTGCTTAGTAAGTTCTTAATCATTGGAAGCTGTTCCTGGTTGGCACAACAGAATTGCAGAGACTCCAGTTATTAAAAAAGACTGACTAAACCTGGGAGAAAAAAAAAAAAAAGACAGTGTTGAAGGAAATCAACAGGCCATAGAAAAAAGTGCTAGTTTCTCCAACAGGAGAATGCCTCGGGCATTTTCAGTTCAATGACTATCTACTATTTCTCATCATTATCTCATTTAGAATTACAATGAAGAATGTTGGGAATAATTAACCTCATTCAATAGTCCCCGGAGCCTGTCATTGCAGGTAGGGAGGATTAGGTACCCGCTCTGTCAGTCCTGGCGTACAAGCACATCCCCCCAGTGATAGGATGTCATCCAGCCTCTCTTTTTAGGCAGGCTCAGTAAATTCCCCACCCACTGCCTGGTGACAGGATAGCCGCTTGCATTCGTCTCAGGCTTGGGGACACTTTTACAGTCATAGAATAGCAGCAGTTCCTGAAAACACCCAACCCTTTTGAAAGCTTGGAAACGACAACAGTAATGGGTGGAGCATCCCTTTAGAATCTGATGTGGTAAATCCTCTCTCTGCTGAGCTGCCAACCTAGAAGCCGGCTCCCTCCTTTGTTAGGAATTCTAGTCACAAAAACCTACAATAAAATGCTGCAGGCACATCAATAAAGGATATAATGAAATCAAATGAGTCTTGTTCCTTACATTTACATGCAAAGTATATCAAAGGAGCATCCAGTTGATTCCTGAGACCCACACAATAGATTCTTTTGTGTGGGAGGAGAGAAGATATATGAAGCTGAATTAGGAAGCAATTCCAATTAAAAGGGCTGTGCTTCAGGCTCCAAAGACAATGCTGCCTTTGCTAGACAGTCAGCTATTAGATAGATGTGTCTGGCTGCCGAGGTGTTTTTATGGTAACCGGCCAATGCTGGTGGAAAGAGCTCAGCAATACCACCCCGGGGTCCCAGGCTCCGGGCCACACTGCCTCCTTTCCAACTTAGTCCTGTGTGACCTCAGGGATAATAGCACCTGCCTACTAGGGTTGTTATGAGGATTAAAATAAAATAAAGCATACTAAACCACTTTGAGGAGTACCAGGCACGTGCTAAGCGCTCTACAAATGTGGGCTATTATTGTTATGCTTTCCTCTGACTTGGCCCCCCATGAGAACTGGCACAGGCTGGAATCGCGGAGATGCCAAGTGAATGGGACCCTGGAAGGGTCTGCCTTTGGAGGCCACGCGCATGTGGTGAAGGGAGAGTTGCCGCTTGTTGCAAAAGCCTCTTAAAGCCAGTACAAGTTTCCTAGAGAAACGACGGGGTTCCTTGTGCAAATATGAGATACCTGGGACACATGCCATTTGAATTAGCTCTCGTGATGTACACACTTTTCATATTTTATAGCTTTACAATCAGAGAGTTGGTAGACGGCACCTTGGAGCTAGGTTATTCCTTGTGGCAGCTTGTCTGCAATTTTCCTCCAGATTCTCCATTTCTCTTAAATGGGATTCATTTTCTAGAAAGTGAGCGCACAGGCTGCCCAGTGCCAGCTCAGGTCCGTAGGCAGCAGCCTTCTCACCTACGTGGAGGACCCTCCTTTAAAGGGATCAGGGATTGAGCATTTGGCTGTTTCCCTCTTCGTGGTTCACCTAACTAACTGCCTCTGGAGCTTCATTTCCAACAGACGTACCAGAAATTCTTGAGTTTGTAACATGTATGTCCTTCTTCATTTACCTTATTAAAGGGGTAATAATTTTCAATTGGGAACATGGGTTGGAGCAAGTTTGAAGCATAAACTGAACACTGGTGAAACTATGGAATATAAGAGAAATTCAAAACCAAAAGAAGCCATTGAAGGTTGTGATAGACATGCGGTGCCTGAGGACACTCACGTGCCCGGAAACAAAGAAGAGAATAGCACAGCCCCCACTACCATTAGTTATGTTACCTGTATGCTCATTTCAAATACAGGTTTTATTATTGCAGAGATGTAAATGGGCCTGATTCACAGTGACTCTTATATGAGAAAGCCCTGAGGAATAACGGCTCAAAGCCATCACTCTAGTAGTGACACTTTAAAACCAGCCGTGAGGACGAGGGCGGTACAGGCCAGAGGAGGCTACAAAAGGGGCTTTATTTCCACTTTTAATATTGGATTTCTTTAAAAAAAAAGGACTGATAGCTTGTGGCGTAAGGTAAATATTTGTAAAATCTAGGTGGCGAGTCACAGGTATTTGTTATGTCCCTCGCCACTTGCCGTATGTTTAAAAGTATTTCAATATAGTTTTAAATAATTGTGTAGATTTCGAAGGAAAAGGAACAGAGTGTTTGGCTACTAAAAAGAGAAGTCTTGGCCCAGACCACCGCAATGAAAAGCAGACAAAATAAATGAGGAGTAGCTCAAAGCTTCCTTCGAGTTAGGTTTCAGAAGGAGTCTGGGAGGTGCAGCCCCCATAAAGAAAAGTCCGTTCCCTCTGACGCGTCCACATCTGTGTCAGGTGAAAGGAGCGGCGGCCGGGCCGGTGGTCAGCACCTCGGGGCCCTGCCCCGGAGCTCAGCGGCAGCGCTGACACTCCGTGCTCTGCTTCTTTCCCTGACTTCAGTTTTCAATTAGCTACCAAATATGCAACAACAACATAACAATGGTTCGGATACTAATCCACTTAGACAAAATGGCACTGAAATGGGAAGTTTAGAAACCCTCTTTTCCAAAAACATAGGCTGGCATCACCAAGAAAAGGTATAGTCAGAATATAGATTCATAATTGAATGGTCATGTTTCTTCATCAAGGAAAAAGAATCAAATCAAAGAAGAAAAACCCAGATAGGGTGAATGAATTAGATGTTTAACCCTATCATGAGAGTGGCTCTCCAAGCAGGCTTTTCTAGCAAATAAATGTGAGGCAGGCCGCCCCCACCTCGCGGAGTGGAAGGCCGGATTGTAAACCTTTTCCCTGCACAGAGAAGGCTACTGCGAGGAAAATGGAATCTGAAAAGCCATAAAGTATTCATTGTGGAGACTACACAACCGTTTGAGACCTTTAGTTCCTTTACTGGTGATAAAAATTTCAGGATAGCTGGCAAAGTAAAGATTAACACCTTAAATCATCTTCGTTCATGAAAAAGTCAGTTGGCCAGTATTTCTTTGAAACAGCAAAAGATACTTTCTCAAGTCAGACTTTCCCTTTCCTCCAAACTGACCTTATAAGGAGAAGATACAGTTAAGCATAATTTCATCCGGTGCAGAGCCATACGCCATGCCCACAGCAGCCAGGGCACGGACACGGACGGGAAACTGATAAAAACGAAAACCGTTGCTATTTGAACCCACAATTTTATTTTAATCTAATTTTCAACGTACTGTGACTCTGAGAAGACAAATTGCTGGGAGTCGAGCCTCATGCACGTGTTTTCAGACTACATAGACCTAATGTGACTCATCCTTCCAAAATTACCAGGGACCCATAGAAAACATTTTTGTTATTTTTTCTGATGATTAGTAATTTAAAAGACTATATTAAAATAAACATGAAGGGACTGTTTGTTAGGACGTTTTGGGTTGCAAGTAACAGAAATCAATTTAAGTTAGAGAATACATGCAAAGAGAATCTATTACTAGGATCAGGGAGTCTCCCAGACCCAAAGACAAGAGACCTTGGGAGGGGCTAACCTCAGGGAATCTTTTCCCTTCCTCTCTCTCATCACCATATGATGTATGAATGTATGTATTTCTCTTTGAGAAATGGCTCATCTTCTTAGAAGGGTTTTTTTAGCTACTCAGTCCTCAGGAAGAATAGGAAATGGACATGAATGGCTTGCAAGTTCACAAATTGTATAGTATCAATCATTCCCACTGCTGGCATGTGCTCTCTCATACATGCTATTGTCTCGGGTTCTCTCACTCACTTCCAAACATGGAGTTCAGGGATGCTCACCAGTCCGACTTAAATCAGGTGCCCACGGCCAGTGGGCAGAGCCACACAGGTGCCGAGAGTGAAGCCAGCAGTCTCCAGAGAAGAGGGATGTGGCAAACGACATAGAAATTTCAGCACACACGTTACGGAGCAGAATGCCTTCATGCAAAAATATGTATCGAGCATCGCCTCAGTGCCCGACACTCATCTAGGTGCTAGAGAGATAACAGTGAACAAAAAAAAGTCATTCAGGAAGCATACATTCCATTGAGGGGAAAACAATAAGTGAATACTCAATAAACACCTAATACCAATATATCAGATAGCTACAAGCACAGTGAACAGTGGTAGTGGTGTGCTGGTGAATGTTTAACAACCAGCTTTCTGGAAGGCATTTGATGATTTCCGTGGTCAATTTCAAGATACCAATGTGATGTCACTGACCATGGAGGTGGGGAGAGATGTGCAGTGGTTCACTATTGCAGAATAGCTCCACCATTCAGATGTAAGTAAACTCAAGAGCATAAACAAGAGTAAAACATAGTAAAAGAACTAAGAAGTTTTAAGTTTTGAGGACTTACTACCTTTGTTTTTAACATGATTAATTTAATTATAGTTGGATTATTCAATTTTTATGGGTAGTTCTGTCCCAAAACTGGTTCACAAAACTCCTGAAAATTTAACAACCGGCTCTCACAAGCCAGGACGAGCCAGATCCACAACGCCACTGGCAGAAAAGAAAATAAAGCAGGTTCAGGATTTGTGCTCCAGACATCCATTGCTGTGTAACAAACCACCTCAGAATGCAGTCACTGGGAATATGAACCATTGTTCTATTAGATCTCACAATCCTGTGGGCCAGACATCCTGGCGGGGCTCAGGTGGGCAAGCCTTCCACTCAGTAGCATCAACTGCCAGATGGACCAGTCTTGAGAGTCCAAGACGGCTTTGCTCACGTGTTTGGTGCCTTGGTGGGGACGACTAGAAGGCCGGGCTCGGCTGGCACTGTTGACCGAAGTGCCTACCCATGGCCACTTCAGCATGGTGGTCTCAAGTAATCAAATCCAGGACTCTCGGAGAAACTGTTCTAAGAGGCAGGAAGTAGAAGCTGCCAATCTCTTCAGGCTTGAGCCTGGAAATTGTCCCAGCACCACATCTGCCATATTCCGTTGCTCAAAGCAGCCACAGAACCTGCTTACACGTAAGTGGACAGAGAGCCTGTCTCCTAACAGGGGGAGTACCCAAGAATTTGTGGCCATCTTTAACCCACCGCAGACAGAGCACGGTAGCGGTGAAAGAACTGTGCTATTTTAAATACGGTGGTTGGGGAAGACTTTTAAAAAGTGCTTCTCTTTCCCCTGAAAAATGAAGGCAGTGAGGGGTGAGCCGTGTGGACAAATGAAATGTACATGTCATTTTTGAAGCCAGCTTTTGGCAGCCGGTTCACACTAAACCCTCTGACCCACCGTGCTATAAGGATATCTCAGTGAAAAAGTTTGAAAAGCACCAATTAGGACAACTTCTTCATTCCGCAGGTCAAGGGCTCTGAAGGCCAAAAACCTCGGGTGCCGGTTTCCAGGCACCAGGCCAGGCCATGCTAGCTGGTGGCACAGCACGACCTGAGCCCAGCTCTCCCACCCCGATCCCCTATTTCAAAGTCCAGTGCTTTTTCTACAACTCCTTGTTTGTTTGTTTTTTATTTCTCCAAAATTCTTCCTGAAGTCAGTGTTATCACATGATTTAGCATTTGACACTTTTCTGTCTTCAATTACACATATTTCATATCATCAGTGAGAATGTACACTCCTTGAGAAGAGACACTTTTTTATACTTTTCCAGGGCCACTGTGTACACTTGTGCAGCTCGGACACTGTACAAGATATGTGACTGCGTTGGGGAGGAGGGCTGGGAAGGGGGTTGAATGGGGAGGGATTAAACACTGTGCTTAGCCTCCAGGCTGTGTGCTGTGGGGCAGGGCTGCATTGCCCGAGAGGTGCAGGCATCCTTTTCCAGGGCCCGCAGAGGAGAGGCTAGTGGTAGCCCTCCCTACACTGCTTTACGAAGCGCACACTGCACTGTGCGGTACTGGGCTCACAGAAGGCCCTGGGCCGGAGATGAGGAAGGGAGGCTGGAGGAGAAGGCACGGACCGCTGATTCATAGCATGCGGATTCCTCCCAAAGTGCTCTTGTGGGAATGCTTTGATTATCTATTGCTGTGTAACAAACCATCCCAAATGTGGTAGAGTAAGACAGCCATTTGTGCTCGCACATTCTGTGGTCAGGAGCTTGGATGGGGCACAGCAGAGATGAACCGTGTCTGTTTCATGATGTCTGGGGCCTCAGCTGGAAAACCCACTGCGGGGCTAGAAGCAACTGGAGGCCTCTTTCCTCGTGTGTGCTGGGCCTAGCCTGACATGACCCAAAGATGAGCCTCTGGTGGGACTGTCAACAGGAGCACACCTGTGCGTACTCTCTCTGGGACTTAGGTCCCCATAGCATGGTGGCTGGCTCTGAGAACAAGCACCTCAGGAGGGAGGGCCACAAAGCAGGTGGCAGCTGCATGGCCTTCTCAGCCTAAACTTGGAAGGCACCCCGCATCACCTCCACCATATGTTATTGGCTGTACACGGGCCACTGTGGTCAGCTTAGACCCTGGGGCAGGAAAACGAGACTCTGCCTCTTGACAGCAGCTGCAGATGAGCAGGTGGGATAAGGGATACTGCTGTGGCCATCTTTGGAAAATGTAACCCATCACAGGGCACATCTCGGCGATAACCCAGTGCCACAACAGAGATGGAGTAATGGAGGGACTGAGCCTCCTGGACGTCCCCCACGATGCTCATGGCAAACACCCTTCAGGAGCAAAGTAGAGATGTGCTGCTTTCTAAGGCCAGCACCCGAGTCTCCCAAAACTCCTGTCTTTTAAGTCTGGGGGGTAAGCTCGGCGCCAGCAATGCGGGCAGCTGCACAAATGCACCAGCAGCTTTTCACCCTTGGACTTGGCAGTTATGCCACCAGGAAATTCTGCAGATGAGCCTGACAACCTGAGGGTTTGCCTCTTTTTCAGTTTGTGGGCCACCAACTAACCGTCATGGTTACCAAGGCTTGTGTCAGAGCCAGATGTTCTTAACAGATGTGCAAAGAAGGCAGCTCCCTTATTACATCTTTTTAAGTTGTCTGATGCCATAAGGTGCCTTTTTTAGTCTAATGCAGGGTTGGACACCCCTGGCAAAGCAATTGTAGCTATTTCCTCTATTTTAGTCCACATGAAATAACCAGCCACGATCTCAAACCCCTTTTCTTCTTAACTAATTGGGTGGCCTATTGCAGCTGGGCCATGAAACCAAGGGAAGTTTCAGATTGAAGAGATATATATATATATATATATATATATATATATATATATACACACACACACACACACACACACAAATTTGTTTAAGTTCTAAAGTGCATTCCTCCCATTTCACCACATGCCACTATCCCTTTCCATTAATATAGGACATACTTATTTGGCATAATCACAAGTACATTATAATGATTTCTTTCTGTTTCTAACCCATCACCTCTACCTGGACTTCACACTTGGACAATTTGGGGGAAAGTGTAGTAAAGCTACCATTTAGCTACAGAATATCACCAAATACTAAATACCAGGCCCAACCCACCCTCACCTTTCCTCTGACTGGGTGCTGCTTCCACTGTGTCCACGTCGGAGAAATGAGCTGTCACCACCATAGACCTCATCGGATCAGACATGGAGGAAACTGCACACCCACCAAAGAAATGCTCCTGGTGAGAAAAGAATTCCTCTCCTCCATCAAGTGAGTTAAATGCATACAAACAAACTACTTTTATTATTCAGCTTAAACATAAAATGTCACTGTGTAAAGTCTGCATTTAGCTCCACTGCCCACTAACACCTATTAAAATGAGAAAGTGTGCTAATGCATTCCTGTTTCTTCTCCTCCCACACCCCCCACCCCACCCCACCCGGCCCCCCAAAATGACAAGGCACATTCAAGGTCACAAAGAGCTGAGGCTGAAACCAGGTACTGTATTTTGCCATGTATAATGACGTATTTTTTTTGCCCAAATTCTTAAGGGAAAAATTAGGATATGCATTATACATGGGCAGTACTAATTCCATATCTATATAACTTTTTAATTCTTTTATTTATGCTTATGTATTAAAAGTATAACTCTAGAAAGCAATAATGCTATCCATATGCAAAATAATACCCTGGAATACAATAATTGGTTTCGTTTCTAAATATAAATAAATAAACAATTGAATTAAAAAATTAAAATGAAAGATTTTTTTCCTGAAAGTTTGAGCCAAAAATGCAGGCATGCATTATACACAGCAAAATACAGTATGTGTAGAAGAAGAGGTACTTCTGAACGGACAGGAGAGTTACGATCACATACTCATAAAGAATGAGACCTTTTCCACGTGGCTTTGCTGAGCCAGGTCCTGTGCGGCTGGAGCTCTGTGTGACAGGGCCGACGGAGCCCGCGCGTGGCTCTCAGCGGGTCCTGGTCGAGGCGGTAGCACTGAAAGTGCGCATAGGCCGCAGGAGTCAGTTAGAAATAAAATCTGGAAGTGACTAGGTCTTGTGAGTGACACAAAAACGGCTTCCCATGGTAACGAGGTGGCCCTAAGTATCAAATGCATTTCTTCCCCCACCCTAAACCCCCAGTCTGAATAGCTGCAAGGGGCAGCAAGCCGAGGCTCCCGACTCCCCTGACCTGCTGTGTTCCCCCAGGGCCGGTGAATTGAACTTCATATCCACCGAAGTTCCAACAGAAACAGAGGCATAGCAGTCAAACCTGCTTGTATCTGTGACCACACATAATGGTTAATTCTATCTGTCATTTTGATGAGGTCATGTGCTCGGTCAAGCACCAGTCTAGATGTCAAGGTAATTTTTTGGAAGTGATTAACATTTACATCAGGAGACCTTGAGTGAAGCAGATTACCCTCCATGATGTGGGTGGGCCTCATCTAATCAGTTGAGGGCCTTAGAAAAAAAGACTGAGGTCCCCCAAAGAAGAAGAACTTCTATTTCCAGACTGCCTTTGGATTCGAGCTACAATAGCGGTTCTTCCCTGGATCTCCAGCCTGCTGGCCTTCCTGCAGATTTTGGACTTGCCAGCCTCCATAGTCATATGGGCCAACTCCTTAAAATGCATCTCTCGCTTAAAATACATACCCACATTATGGTTCCGTTTCCCTGGAGAATCCTGACTCCACACCATTGCTATATACTTTACATTGCTTGTTGGCTGAATCAGTCATGTGGCAGGGACTGCAAGTTCCCAGAGCAATATCTTTTCTTCTCTTCTTTCTTGATGTCAGTCTCCTCATCTTATTTGGGATGGAAATGTTTTAGTTAAAAGATTACATTTCCCAGTTTGCTTTCTAGCCAAGGATGGCCATGTGACTCAGCTCCAATGACAGGTAACTGAGCATTATTGATTGGGATTCACAGAAAGCTACTTAAAAGGAAGAAAAGTTGCTGGCACGCACCCTTTCTCCTTTTCTCAGTTTGCCCGTCCAGAACTCCAGAATGGGTGGGGGGGCCTCAGTGGTCACCTTGGACGTGAAACCGTGTGCTAAACTGGCAGAGCAGAAAAATACCAGCTCTGCACCACTCGCTTTCTTCCCTTTTCCTTGAATGAAGATTAAACCTCTCTCTCTTAAAAAAGCATTGTAATTTTCAGTTTTGGTAGACAACAATGTATTGTATTTCCTAACTGATCAATCAATATACAAAAGTGAAAGTAATTTAAACCAAACCTCACCTGACTTCAAACCCAGACCAGCACTTACGATTCGGTCTAGCCTGCCCTATAAAATGGACATCATCATCATTATTATTATTATTATTATTATTCCCATTTTACAGAAGATGAGATTAAGGAAAAAGAAGCTAAGCAACTTGCCAAGGTCACACAATCAGTGCCTGAGCTGAGATTTGAACTCAGATCTATTCAACTCCAGAGTCTACAGTGTTGACCACAGTGCCTTCCAGGGGTAAAGTGGAGATTAATGAATGGAAGCTGCAGGAAGGAAGACTCTTCTAACAGTGGGAGCTGGCCACAGACTCTATAACCAGCATGATGAGGTAGTGAATATCCTGTTATCGAAGTATTTAATTAAAAACTGAATAACCACTTATCAAGGAGGCTGGTTTATGTTGTATTTACAGTCTTTTTCAAGTCATCCAAGTCTATATGTGTATTTTGATTGAATTAAGCACTCCACACTAGGAATTTTTAAAGAAAGGAAAACGTAGATTTAATGATACTGGTAATATTCTCATTCTTACATTGGGTAGTGGGATGGAGGCCGTCCATTTTGTCCCTGTGCTTCGTCACTTACCTATAGGCCCCATCGGACTATTAGTGCATATTAAACATTACACAAAATAAATAATATCGTATATCATAGGTAATTCATAGTATATGTATTATACCTCATATTATATATAAAATCACATAGCATATACTATTTTCGTCTGGCTTCTTTCACGCAGTATAATTATCCTGAGATTCAACCATGCTGGTGTGTGTATCGATAGTTCATTCATTTCTTTCCACTGCTGAGCAGCATTCCATTGTATGGGTATATCACAGTTTGTTTATCCATTCATCTGTTGATGGGAACTTGGGTTTCCTCCAGTTTTTGGATATTACAAATAAAGCTGCCATGAACATTCATGAGCAACTTTTCACGTGAACATACGGTTTCATTTCTTTTGAGAAAATGGCTAGGGGTGAAGTGTCCGGTTCCTATGGTAGGTGTATGTTTAACTTAAAAATTTTTTTTTTCAATTACAATTTGCATTCAATATTATTTTGTTTTAATTTCGGGTGTTCGACTTTTTAAGAAACTGCCAAAGTGCTTGTATCATTTTACATTGCCACCACTACTGTGTGGGGGTTCTCTGTCTTCGCCAGTATTGGTATGATCAGTCTTTATATTTTTCACCGATCAGAGGAGTGTGAGGTGGTATGTCAGTATGGTTTTAATTTGCTCTTCCCTGATGACTAACAATGTTGAGCATTTTTCTTTGAGTTTATTGGCCATTCGTGTATCTTCTTTTGTGAACTATCTGTTGGATTCTTTCACCGTTTCGTCTTATCGTTCTTGAGTTTTGAGAATTCTTCATATATATTCAATATAAGCGCTTTGTCTGTGTATGTGCTACAACATCCAGGACGGCTCTTCACCACGTCATGTCTGCTGATGCTGGAATATCCAAGATAGTGTTTTTATTCATGTGTCTGGCACCCACACTGGGAGGCTGGAGCAGCTGGAGTTGGACAGGTGTCTCTATCTTCACGCCCCCTCCACTCTGGCTAGCTTGGGCTCGTTCACAGCTTGGTGACTTCAGAGTAGTTAGTCCTTTTATGTGGTTGTTAGATTCACCTGGAACAAATGTTCAGGAGGCCAAGGGAGAAGCTACAAGATCCACCTAGGAGGTTTCTTAAACTCAACTAAATATTCAGACACATAAACCACAGTCAACCACACATGGCCAGCCATGGGCTCTTCCTTTTGGTTTCCCAGGGCTCAATGCAGAATGTGACCACATGAGTGCATGTGGGGTCCTCCCTGGCTTGGGAGCCTCGCGCTCCATAGGAGCCATATCCCTTGCAACAACTACACAGGCATAACTGCTAGGGTCCCCTCAAAGGACATATTTTTTTTCAAGAGCCACTGCTCTCAGGTAAGCCCAAAGCTATAGCTTCCTCTCAGGTATTTAATTCTCCCATTCCAGGTACAATTTCCACGAAGGGTCATTTTTGCCATGAGTTACTAATACCTAGTAATAATACACTTGACTAGCACCTCTGACAGGTTGCCAGAGGAAACACAGAGAGATTGCTAATGGAAGGTAAAATTCTCAAGAAGAAGTAGAAAGGGTTTTGTAAAACCCTTTACCATGATGGGCCAAAGGAGGCAAGACCCTGATATAGGGCCTCCTAGCCTCATGAAAAATGCCCATGCACCAAGCGTGGCCCGGAAGCAGAGACCCTGGACATAAAGCACGTCGAGTATCCTGCAGGTGACTACACAGTGCTTGTCTCCCAATCCCTGGCTATTCCATTGGCAGCTAAATCAACCTACACAGAAACTACAGGGGAAAATCCCCATAGCCTATCTCTCTACCTCAGGTTACAAGTGCAGTAAGAATTTATTCAGATCACTCTTAAGAAAGAACCAGAACATTTGCAGAGCAGGCAAAAGATGAAAGATATATTAATAACTATACCAGGCATGCACTGGGGACTGCTCATCCTCTGGGCACTTGGCAATCACAAACCATTTAACCGCTGTTTGCAAAGTATTAGCTGTTCATTTCCAGTGCAAACAAGCTCTACGTTGTAAGGGAATCCTAATCTCAAACCATCTATTTTGTTGTTTAAAACACTGCGTTTCCAACATGACATTATTCTGAGCCATTCTTTTAAAGGATTAATGAGGATCTCATAGCTTGAAATAACTGAATGCAAGAATCACTTTTAATATGTATTATGTAAAAGATTTCTTTTAGAAAAAAATTATTTTAATTATAGAAGTAACACATTAGTATAGATTCATTATAAGGAAAAATTCGAACAATACATTTACAGTAAAAGTCTTCCTGGCCCCCTTCTCATCCAGCTTCCCTCCTTGGAGGTGAGCGGGATGTCATTTATGGAGCATCCTCACATCCCTTGTGCTCTACACGGGTAATTTTGTTTTGAAGAACAGTTGACCCTTGAATAGCATAGGTCTGAACTCTGTGGGTCCTCTTCTATGTGGATATTTTTCAATAAATACAGTTGGCATTTTGTATCTGCTGGTTTTGCATCTGCAGATTCAACCAACCAAGTGTTTTCAAAACTGAATCTGTAGATACAAAGAGACAACTGCAAGTCAAAAGTTATATGGGGAGTTTCCACTGTGGCAACAGGCAGCCGTCACCTTGTGTAGTTCAAGGGTCATCTGTACTTTTTTTGGCTCTCAGTAAATTCATTATAATGTATATCTTAGTCAATTTGGGCTGCTGTAACAGAAGACCATAAAGTGGGCGGCTTAAACAATCAAAATTTATTTACCACAGTTCTGGAGGCTGGGAGTCCAAGATCAGGATGCCAGCACGGTCGGGTTCTGGTGAAAGTCCTCTTTCAGGTAACGACCTCACATGACTTCCCTTGGTACACACACACACACAAAGAGACAGGAAGACAGAGAGAGAGAGAGAGAGAGAGTGAGAGAGAAAGAGAAAGAGAGAGAGAGAGCGCGCGGACCCTTGTCTTTCCTCTTTTTACAAGGGCTCTAATCCCATCATAACAGCCCCACTCTCATGGTCTAATCTAATGCTAATTACCCCCCAAGGAACGCCCCTTTTCCTAATACTATCCCCTTTGGGGATGAGAATTTCAACATATGAATTTGGGGAGGGGCACAAAAACATGCAGTCTATAACAGTATAGATTCCATAGTTCCTTAGAAACCATTTGGTATATTGAGAACCCTTCAGCAAATTTATCACCAGGAAATGTTAATCATTTCAAAATTAGCTACGCACATGTTAGAGGAACCAAGAACGTGTTACTTTTCACTTAAGAAACAGAAGATGTCTACAGCCTAGGAGAGGAACACGATCCAGTAGCTTCACTCGGTAAGCATCCTTGGAATCCCTGCGCCGCGCCAGCAGCCCCAGTGCCCTCCCGTGACAAGTCTGAAAGGACAGGGCACTCACGCGTGGTGCAGTTCAAGCTCCAGAGTGCGTGGGATAAAGTGCTCGGCGGAGCCTGCACTGCAAGCTCTGCTCCATGGTACCACCCTCTCCCCTCTGAAGTTTCCATTACCCACTGGCTTTGATCTGGTCAACAAATCTGCCTCCAGTCACGTGGCAAAGGTTGCCCTTCTCTCACTCTCCTCCCCAGGCTTGGGAGAACTGAACAATTAACAAACAGAAAAGTGTTCTGTGGCAGTTCATTATTTTGTACCTGATTTGGGGAGACTGAAAAACAGCCCTTTCAAACAGTCTCTTTGGCCAATTTCCTCCCTTCCCTTCCCCCAGAACTTAAACTCTGGGATTCTCCCTGGGGATTTTATAGAAACCAGCCCATCTGGAATATTCTGCTGACAGAAAGTCAGTAATTGATGCCAGCCGGAGAAAACACAACCACCGCAACTGCTTTAACTGCAGAAAAGCCCGGCCTCGCTTGCACCGTTCACTGCAGCCAGGCCTCGCTTCAGGCCCTTAACACAGTCTCCACTGGAGGTCGGTCAAACCGAATGCACTGCACCGGTCGCTTGCTCTCTCTGACACTCCTTTGCAAATGATAATCATCATACATAATTCACCGCGTGGTGGTAGGTGTTGCTGTTTGATCATATTATTTAGCTTCTCAAAACAGTGTGCTGGGTTCCTATTCCCTACAAGATAAATGGGGTGCCGTCTGTTGTGGTGAAGCAATAGAGAGGTTTTGGAGCTTGCTGGATGGATGCTGTTGAGTGGGCTGCCTCGTCTCTCTGAGTTTTAGGTTCCTCATCTGTAAGATTAGGAAAGCAATGCCTGCTTTAGAGGGTTATTGTGAACGCTGGATGAGGAGACACGCAGAGCTCATTACACAAGCATTGTACGCAGTGCTACACAAATGCTGTTGTTGTGCGCATAGTCTGTACTTTGGGGGCACATGACTAGAACTCAACAAATGCTCGGCGAGTGGATAAGAATGCAGGTTGGTTGCAGGTGATAGAAACCCTGCTCTTGTGATCAAACCAAATGGATGGGTCTTCTTCTCATATAATAAGAAGCCCAGAGGTGGGCAGCCCAGAGCTGACACAGCCGCTCAAGGAAGTCATTGGCGACCCAGGACCTTTCTTAGCAGGTGCTCCTCATCCTCAGATTTGAAAGATGCCCTCCTTCCTGTGCTCCATTCGGGAAGAAGGGGGCAAGGGCTTCAGCTGCCTCATCTGTAAAATGGGTACGGGCTGGCTCTCTTTCCAGCGACCTGTTCTATGGTTCGCCAGCCAACTTAGTATCAAATACACGCCGATCAACTGGGATAATGCCTTTGTGGATAAATTGTTTCATGTCCCACAAATAAACTATGTGGGTCTCATTTCACTCATACTCATTGACCAAAATAATAATTTTGAAAATATTTGGCAATATAAAGGAACTTTTATTAAAATGTTAAGTGAAAAAAGGCAAGCTCTAACAGTTGATCTAGGTACTGGCATGAAAAGTTCTAAGATATATTAAGTGCATAAAAAGAAGTCACAGGCAACACTTGCAGATGATGTCACTTTTTAAAAGATAAATTATAACAAAACAAAAACTGATTGAAGTGAGGTAATGGAGACTTTCACTGTTAGCTCTGTAGAATTCTAGGTTTGAATTTTTACAGCACATTCATATCCATATATTAATTATCTAATAAAATCAATTTAAATTAATGATTGTACCTATGCAATAACATAACTGTATAAAATTATACACGGAGAGGGTAGAGCTTAGAGAGGATTCTAGGAAAATGTAACAGACGAAAACAGGTGAAAATATAGAAAAGGCCCTTATGTGTGTTATTATTGTGATGTTGCATGTGCAATGAATATAATTTTGCCCCATAGTTGTCCATATGAGGCACAGGTAGATTTCTAGAACATCAAAGTAGGGCATTTTCTAAAAGATAACCATGGGTTTTGCTGACAGAGAGATCAGACCAGTGCCAAAGTTTGGCAGAGATGGTCTGGGATGCTGTAAACCAAATTATTTCAGCTGAACTTAGTGGGCGGTGGGGGGAGCTGTCTCTCCAGTTTCATTTTTCTTTTTTCTTTTTTTTTTTTTTTAACCTCTAGCACCGAGAACCAAAAGCGTAGGGCAAGAACAAGGATGATCGATACTTCCTCTCTCCCTGAGAGCCTGTCCAGGCTGCGGCAGGGTGTTCTGCGCTCGAACTGTGTAGCTAAGCTAGCTGTTACTGACAGGCGGCTGGCCTGAGGAGGACAGGGCCTGCCGGACCGACCACTTAGCACCGCCCTGAAAGTCTGCCGTAGGATTTCCAAATGGGAGGACATTACCTGGATCATTAACCTTGACTCCCATATAGACCTCATCACCCAAAGCAGCTCAAAACAAAGCAGTTATTATGGGAAGATTCCAGGTTGGGCACAGAAATGTTTGTCAAGAGGTTCCTGCTGAACATTCACAACTGGTTACTACTTATTGACTCATTAGGTGCCAAGCACCCCGCTGTCCACTTTACATGCATGATCTCAGCTCATCCTCTCTGTAAGGTATCACACGCGCACACACTCTCTATTTCTCAGAAAGTCTAAACGACTGACTTGCTCAAGACTAAACAGCCCATCCGATGAGAGCCAAAATTCAAATCCACCAATTTCGATGATTCCAAAATCCATATATTTAAGCTGTATTCAATATTTTTCACATGTATTTGCACTTGAAAAGAGGTTTTTTGGGCCTTTGGAACAAAGGAATCAAGCAAATTTGTGGAGCATTTCTTTGGTATTGGGGGGGAAATTCTTTCTGAACACTTTCAGTGCTACAAACAGAATCCCATAAAATAGTCACCAGGCTTAACTCTATCCAAGTGTGCACAGCACAGCCCTTAGGCATTGGGTGCGTTTTCCCCCCAAGCAATATATCACCTGAGCCACGGTAGCCTGTAATGTATGGCTTTAATATACTACCAAGGGAAAATGTCCTAATGATTTACTGGGGTACACATCATTGGTATTATGAGGCAGCATTAATCAAAGCTATGGAGTTGGCTTCTGAAAACCATTAGGTAAATCCCAAGCTCTACATTAATGTATTCACCTTAGACCACAGTCTGGGAGGAATGAAAAGATCTCATTGCCTTTGCATTAACGCTGCCTACCCATCAGGGAAACTAATGTGTGTGTGTGTGTGTGTGTGCGTGCGCGCGCACGCATGCACGCGCGCCCGCAGTAACTTGAAATGTTACCTGAAATTTTTAAAGTATATTTTAAGGTGAGCAATTGTTAAAAGGTCTCTTGACGTGCCCCTCCGAAGGAGGAAGTAGCTGTGTGCTCTGAGGAGGGAGGCCTGTCCTGGGTTTCTAGTTTGGTTGCCAAGCCTGAGGACAAAAATGCAAAACCAGAAGTCATTCACTTTTAAAAAACAGATTGATATCGCTTGTTGAAGGGATGGTTTATGAATACAAAGATACTGAAGAGCAAACTCTGATGAAGGAACTTGTAGAAGGGGGGGCCCATGGACACCAGATAAAAACTAGACCAAGGGTACACGCTCTGTTTCGTCTTGTGAATACTGTCTCTTTATTGATTATCTCCTGCTCAAAACAAAACAAAACAAAACAAAACAAAACAAAACAAAACAAAACACGGTCTGTTCACTTTTTCGGAATGGATGAGCCTGGCAGAGCCGTGGGGGCTGACAGGAATGAGGGGGCCCCAGGGTAAAGACTAAATACTGGTGTGCATTTCTGCATTTTCTTTTCACAGTGTACCAATCAGTCCTGGTACAATTAAGAATGCTTACATTTATTTGCAGTAAAAACTGACCAACCAAAATAACAGGGACAGTCACTAGCGCTGAGCGGTCCCACCTCGGGATGTGCTCAGGGGACCTACAGTTTCCTGTGTTGGAGGGGACGAGACTCAGTACCTCCAAAGATCAAAGGGCCAGCACTTCCCGACCTCCTTCACACGGCTGCAGGCCTGTGTGTGCCAGAGCCAGCCATCACACCCCATGCCCTGGGCAGATGTGGCAACGTGGGGAGTGTGGGTGGCCCAGTGGGGGGAGTTGTTGATGAGTTAAGACAGTAGACAGTACCTTTTCCAGGAAATGCCCTGGATAATGAAGGAAAAAGAAAAGAAGTCAATCACAAGCCTGGGCAGCATTTTACACCTAATAGACAAGGCATCCCTGCTCTCATGAAGCTAAATGGATGAGCACACATTAATCAAATAAAAATATAAATAATAAAATGTCCATTATCAGACACCATGCAGCCTCTGTGCTAATCACCATTTCCTTCGAAGGACTCCCTAGGTTGCACTGAGAAGTGACTCTTTAAGAGCTTTGCAGAGTTTTGTTAGTCTTCTTCCTCCTCCTGCACCTACAGCCTTAACTTTATTTCCAACTTAAGCTGCCAGTTTACATTCTTCAAGAGCAGATGTCCCACCCGACCTCAGAGCGCCCCGCTCGCCAGCTCGCCAGCGGGAGTGTTGCTATCCTGAGCTGAATGCCTTGTCACTCTCTAAGGAAACCTACTTCAGAAACAGGTTACTAACTGGATACTTTAGAACTTAACACATCATTAAAAAAAAAAAAAAAAACAACCTGCAAGAGATCTCGTAAAGTGTTGGTGGATGTTTAAAATGAGACTTTATTAAAGTGCCAGTGTGCCTGCTATCAATAGCTCTACATGCAATGTTTCTTCTACTGTGTAAAAATAGTCCTATTAATTTTTATTTGAGATTCCCACCCGCTGGTAGGATGATCACTAAGAAACACGTCTCCATCCTGGACAGAGTAATATTTAACAGTCTGAGAAGCTTGAGAAGCTGCATGTTTTCCCTTCACTTTCATTTATACTAAATTCTCTAATGACATTTTCAGAGATCATTTGACTGTTTATAATGACTGCTCCATAATGACTGCTCCAGAGATCATTTATTTGACTGTTTATTTACCCAAATGCACTTCAGGAGGGGAAAATATCTATGCCAGGTGGAGAAGGAGGACACTAAATGTTTTCTTTTACAAAGCAATTTCCAAATTCTCCCTGGCACATTGACTAAACAGAACTGACTCATGGGTTAGTAAACCAGAAAAACGACTTTATTCTAGTTAAAGTCACATTCAGGCCCTACTGTCTGAGACAAATTGTTCCTTGACCCATGGATGAAATCTCCAGTAGGTCCATAGCTTATCCACTCACTCCTAGATAATAAGCAGTGTCACAATCACATTATTAATTATGATATTATTATTAATTCTTAGGTAATAAGTAAAATCATAGTATAGGTAGACTCCGCAGCTATCCACTCATTCCTAGTCAACAAAAAGTCCTCTGATCACTTACGATCACAAGAGTCATGAAAATCACACGCTCCGCCTTACAGTGAGAATTCTAAACTGCACTTGAACCCTCTCACAGATCGGGGCTCGGCAGCAGGAAGGCCTGCAGGAAGATTCATCTGGTTCTTTGCCGCTTGTACTTCTGCTCTCCCCAACTCAGTATCTGGCTCCTGAAAGGCTGTGAAGCGGAGGAGGGTGAAAGGAAAGGGGCTCGGAAGCTCCTACTTGACTCACACCGATATCATCTGGGGCCGAGCTCCCCTGTCTGGAGAGCTACCTTAAGCTTATGTTTCCTCAGTTGGGTGAATGGTTAAAGCCAACCATCTTTCTTGTGGTACATTTCTTGATTCCTCAGACATAACAGTGGGAACATGAGACTATAATTCTTTGCTTTTGTGTAATGCATTTCCCTCTGGCTGGCTGTCTTTCTTTCTTCCTTCAGCCCCAGGGAATTTAGCGGTTCACCCCCTGGCTGGGGTCACATCACCCCTCTAGATGATCCTCCTGGAAAGATGTAAAATGTCCCCATTGGGGCTCTCTCCCACATTGCCCACTTCTGGGCCAAGGAAAAATGCTCACATACCCCCGTACCTCCCCTTCCCCCTGGGCGGGACATGCAGGTAGCTCCCAATGCGGCACAGTTGTTCTTGCTCTCTCCCTGCTGCCTCAGGGGAGTAGCCACAGCTTCTCACCTTTAGGCACCCAAGACAACGCTTTTGTGGGTTCCTCAAACTCCTGGGACTCAGCAAGCTCTCCATGTGGTCCCCTTGCAAGCTTCTTTCACTGGGCCCCATCAAACTCACCACCACCCCAAAAAATCCTCTCCTAAGAAATTCTCTCTAATGTCCAGCATCAGCTTTGCATATCTATGAGGTGTGTGTTGGGCTTCAGACTATCACCACCGACTTTGTAGTGGTCTAGCACCTCAATTCAGAATGGAGGCATACTTACCACCTATTATCTAGCCTTGGATTGGGAAAAAAGTCCATTTTATGTACTTGTTACTAATGGATCCACTTATTCCACAGGAAGTAACTTGGCCGTCCTAGGCATTAGAGTGTAGCTGCCATACCAAATCTGAGTCCCAGAATGCCCTGCTACACTACCTGAGCCCAGGGGGTTGAATATTGGGAATCACTTGGACCAAAGGAAATAAGATAAAAATCACAGCAAAACCCATTTCGGGGGTTGGGGGGGAACATGATTCACTTTCTTGGCCTTTCTCAGACAGATTCCAAACAAAATCCCCAGATTGTCTCAAGAGGCTCACAAACCTAACACGTACATAAGCAGACTCCTACCCAAGGGACTCGCCCCTGAAACAGACACATAAAGAGGCACCCCTTGCGGCCTCTCTCTCAGGCTTTCTCGTCTGTCGAATGACTTTTATTTTGGTAGAACTGCTCTGTACCAGTTAAAAGTGCTGGCCAATATCCTGGGCCACTCTTGGCCACCAAGTGCCAGTCATTAGAGTTTAATTTTTATGGAAAGAAGACCTCTAAGGCCAGGTGAGCTTTAATTACACCTCTTTTGTTAGTCCAGGGTTTTGTGCTATGCCAAGAAAGCATTAGTCTAATACCTTGTTTATACTAGAGATGAATGAATGGGGCAAAATGGTTCCTTTCCCCCTATTTCTTCACCCTTTTCTTAATAGGTGAAAGCTAACTTATTATAAAACCTTAACAATGAAACATCATGCTCGAAAGAAAGTCTCAGGTTCTTGGTGTGGAGCGACGCCAGCACTTCACGGTAAGATTTTCCTCCCAGCTAGCTGTTCTCTTCCTTTCAGCAGGAATGCTTTCTGGTTTTTATAGCCAGCCAGGGTGGGAGAAGCACAACAGCAAGGGGCATTCATGTAGTCATGTTACATTAAATTTCTCTAACATACAGACCCATTAGAGTTTTCTTTCTTACTTACAAAATGCCGTTGTGTATACATTAGGATTTCGGTCCTCTAAAGTAGGCTTGCTCACAAGAAATGGGAGATTAAAGAACTGATGTCTCTATAGAAAGAGAAATAACATGTCAATTGTGTTTATTTGTTGGGTTACATGATTTATGCTTTCTCATGTGAAGATGGAACAGAGAAAAAAGGACACGTGACATTGTTTAGATAATCCCCAAAGAAAGATGGAGTTCCTCCTTCAGGAAAAGGGTTGCCTTTCATTTAAAATATAAATGGTACTGACAGGTTATGGGGAAGAGAAAGATTTCTTATGTTCTAAGAAATGAATTCAAGATGCACCTAATTTAGTCTCCAGGGAAGGAAGATAGTTAGCATTCTAAGGGAGAAAGAAAAAGAAGGGAAGGATTAAGGAAGAAGCCCATAAAAACAGGGAATTTAGGGGCCCTTTTGTGAAAATTTATGTTCATAGAGATGTGAAAAGGATCGATGCAATTTGAATTTAAAGTGTACGTTTAAAATTCTTTGCCCAAAACACATTTAACCTGACTCCACTTCTCTTAAATTAGTTCTCCATTCTACGTGGATGGTTAAATCAAATAATAATGTTGAGCAAAGACTTTAGAAAACTCCAACATGGAAAAAGACAATATGCTGATAAAGTTTCTAAATAGATATTCTCTTTTACCTAGTTGTTCTTCTATTGGAAAAATAGGTGGCAAAGAAGTAAAAATTTGAGCTCTGTTTATATAATCCATGATTTCACAGGGTTCCAAATTGGTGCATATAATTATAATTAATAAATATCAAAAAACCTTTGTGTTTCAAAGGACTATGAGCTAGGTGTCATATTCACTTTTTCTTTAAAATCATTCTAACAGAGAAAATCCAGATGTGAATGTGTATGTAGCAAGAAAAAGAAGAAACAACTAAAAATAAAACTATGGTTTATTGATTGTGTTTCTAAAGAGAAAAATCATCACACACACTTTCTCATTGATTAGTGTTACTGCAATAATCATGCACTGAAAGTGAGGATATAATGATGTGCCTTCTAGAAATCTACCAAGTGGCAATTTATGCCATCTTCAGCACTTGGGAGAACGGACCCACAACCTGTCATCCCCGTGTAAGCCCTTCTGTGGACGGTCTCCCTGTCCTAAACCACAGGCCTCCGCTGTGGTCACAGAATGAAGATGTCAGTTCACCGTGAAGCACATGTCCCTCTTCTTACTGGGAAGTTAAAGGGCCTGAAACTTGACGTACGTTCATCTTACAAGCAAGAGCTTTGTTTACGACATTCAATAGCAAAGGAGCCTTAGGTTAATGCCAAGAACCAGATTATAACCTCTTAAAATATTATCCTCCCAAAGGAGAAAGACTCGTATTAAAAGGGGGAGGATTTCAAAGTCGTTTTAGAATGGTACCCCTGGGTGTTATTTTTCAGGCATCATAAAGCATTTGTATTCAGCCGCTTTTTGATCCAAGTAAAACACTTCTAAAGATAAGTGAGGTTTGTTTCCTGAGTTAAGGATATCTTTAAGTGACAGATGCAGGACAATAAAAGGCCTTTTTTCAGTAGTATATAAACTGGAACAAGGACAAACAAATTTCGAGACTGTTGAGAGATGGAGAAACCTAACAGGACACCTTACATTTAACACATTCTCAATGGACCTCAGACTTCCTGGCCATTCCTGAGCTATTTGCCATGAAGCAAGGCATCATATATCACTGTCAAAACACACCCCGGCTGATAGTTTCCACAGCGCTGGACACGTCCTCGACAACTCAGTGTACACCAGGGCCAGCCTGTGGAAGACGAGGCAGTTTACCTTTGGGAATGATCTCACCGTGGCCAGTTGTGCATATGCATTCATTCACATGTTCATTCAAGCAACATTTGAGGTCTGCCTCTTCTAGCAATGGTTCCTAATGCCGGCTAACCATCAGCATCACCTGCGCCTTCCACCAGCTGCAGATTTGGTGGGTGTGGATGGGGGCCTGTGCATCTCAGTTTGTAAATGGTCCGCAGCCAGATTTGGAACTAGTCCTGTAGTACGTTAGTATCTCATTGATGAGAGGAGGCACACATGTGAAGGGATATCATCTTCTCTAAATTCTTGAGCCTATTCCGTTCCTTCCTTCTGACCGAATTCCAGGGCCTTTCTAGATTAGCACCCGTGGTGGAAGGATTGCGGGTAGACAGGGGAGAGCAAAGGAACACAGAGAAGGTTAAAAAGTAAAGGTGTGGCTACCTCTCCCGCACCATTTATTGCTTCTCCATCTCCAGCTTCCAGTAATGGTAAAGTATTCATAACAGGCTAACCTTCCTGCCAGTAACGATGACAAATTCTAGACAAAATATAAAACCAGTATCTTGAAGGCACTGGAGAAGGACCAAAAGCTGACAGGAACCAGAGAATATTCATACCTTGAAAGAAGGAAAACACCCCTGTTTAGATCCACACTTGCCCCGGGCACTTCCCAAGGTGCCCGCCCAGGCATGGCGGATACACTCAGGCAAAGGGGCAGCCTTGTTGGCCTGAGAATCAGAATCAGAATGTGGGGTTCTCAGAAAGCCTGAACCCTGTGCAGGGAAATTCCACAGAGAAGGGAACCACAGGGGTGGAGCCCTAATATTTGCACACAAACTTTCAAGTCCAGCTGACTCCTGCACTACACATGTGCTGGGTGAAAAATCCAAATAACCCAGTAGAAAGCAACAGCTGGAAGCCTGAAAATGCTGAGTCGGGATGTCAACAGTTGCCTGACACTGGAAAGACAGAGTTTAGGGTTCACATCCCTCCAAGTTAGAAGGGCTTGGTAAACAATTTGAACATATCACTGAAATCCTAGAGGGGCCGTAGCTTAAGCATAAGAACCTCGTCTAAAGGCTAAGGGCTATGCTTTTCATGCTGACCTTACTAAGATTTAAATCGATCCTTATAAATGTCTTCCTAAATTAGGCTAGACTTATTCAACCCTGACGAGATCTCATGTTCAGTCCCTACCCACTCTTTTTAGACCGTGGGCTGCTGCCACTTGTACCAGTCCCAACAGTGCTGACATTGCTAATCAATAAACCTAATGGGAAGTATCCTGATTTGTTTGGGACCTCTGGGAAATCAATAGAATTATGATTTTTTGATTCATTATATTCCACCCAAATACTACCTTCCCTTCCATTCCCCCCATGAGTACATGTTTTATAGCAGCGGATATACGTGCAGCCTTCTTCAGTTACCAGGAGTTAAGGAGGATTGGTGCTTGCTTGTCTCATGTGCAAAAATCTGGGACTTGAGGACTTATGGACTCACCCTCATATTTTTCTCAATGCCCGAATTAATGATCTTAATAACTTGATTTTTCCATGAGAATACACTCCAGTACAATAGGCAGATAATTTGTTGGTATGGTTTCCTGATCTAAGTTGTTCGCAGGAAGATTTCAAATATCACTTAATAAAATTGGCAGAAAAGGGGCATAAAGTATCTTAGAAAAAAAGTTAACAACTCTACATAAATTTGGTCTACATAATTGAAAATTTGTAACTACATAATTAAAAAATAACTACAAAATTTTAGACTCTATAATTTTGGTTATGATCTGTCTACAGGCAGACACGCTCTGTCCTCCTCCAAAATAAAAACAATTCCATTACATTCACAGCCCTAAACTCAAGGACAGCTGAGAGGGTTTTCAGGGCTGTCCTTAAAACAGCTTAGTAAGACATGATTCCCGAACCTTGCCCTTGTGATGCTAAGGTAGAAGTTTCCCACAGCAACACTACACTTTGCATGTCCCTAACTGTGCCAAATCCTTCTCTCTAAATGTTCAGGAAAGTGTTAATTCAGCAGAAAGGTTCACACCATAAGCTTGTCGCCCATCTGAACAAATCTCTTGATCTGGTAGCTACAACATACCAGCCCTGCCTGCATATGAGGGCAGCAGCGGCTAACTGATCAAAGCTTCTGCTCTGGGCTGATGAGTACTTACTTCTGCGCTAACTCTGCATTTACTTGCTGTGCAATCCCTGACACTTCTAGGCAACACTCAGCTATTTTTCGTCAGCTGCCGTGCTGATTAGGAAATCCTTCTACTGCTGTCCACTTTGCATACCACAATTGAACATCATTCACATTTTAATCCTACCACTTACTTCCCCTTCTGGATGAAGAGACATCCATGACTGTTCAGTGGTACCATGGGGATTAAGAATGCCTAGGTCCTACCCAAAGCTAAAATGTGCCTACCCTACTGCCCAGAAATATACCCAAGAGAATTAGTGCAGTAAAATTCATAGCAGCTGTATTCATAACGAAGAGTGGCAAAGATCCAAACGTCCATCAGCAATAGAGTGCATAAATTAATTATGGAATATTTATATAATGCAATTCTACATGGCAATAAAAAATAACAAACTGCTTCCAGCCAAGACGGAGGTGTAGGTAGATACACTTTGCCTCCTCGCACAACCAAAAGACGGGCAACAACAAATTTAAAAACAAAAAAACACCAGAACTGCAAGAAAACTGAACTGCATGGAAGTCCAACAACCAAGGAGCTAAAGAAACATTTATCCAGACTGGTAGGAGGGGCAGAGACAGGCAGCCAGGACAGAGAGGATGCACAGCAAGGTGCTGGCTGGAGGACTGGGTGGGCAAGATGGCAGCTAGCGGTCCCACATTTCCGTACAGATAAACTGGGAGGAACAACAGGGGAGTGAGACACACCACACAATCCAGAGTTCCAGCACGGGAAAAGAAAGCCCCCAAAACTCTGACTGTAAAAACCTGTGGGGGTTGTGCTGCGGGAAAAACTCCTAGCCACCCAGGAGAGATCGTTGGAGGGAACCACAGAGTCCTAGAATGTACACAAGCTCACCCACCCAGGAATCAGCACCAGAAGGGCCCAATTTGCTTGTGAGTAGTGGGGGAAGTGACTGAAAGTGGGGGACAGAGCCAAGCAAGCGGTATTGTTCACTCTCTGGGCCCTCCCCCACATAGAGCACCACAAGGAAGCGATGTGGGTTGCCCCGCCCTGTTGAATACCTAAGGCTACGCTCCTTACAACGTAACGGGAGTGCTGAGACAAGGAAATTTGGCCCAAATGAAAAAACAGATCAAAACTCCAGGAAAAAATACAACTAAGTGATAAAGAGATAGCCAACCTATCAGATGCAGAATTCAAAACACTGGTAATCAGGGTGCTCACCTGATTGAAATGTTTGAGTGTGGTCACAAAATAGAGGAAAAAGTGAAGGGTATGCAAAGTGAAATAAAGAAAAACACACAGTGAACCAACTGTGAAGGGAATGGAACTGGGACTCAAATCAACAATTTGGAGCAGAAGGAAGAAATAAACATTCAACCATAACAGAATGAAGAAACAAGAATTCAAAAAAATGAGAAGCTTAGGAACCTTGGGGACAACTTTAAATGTTCCAACAACCAAATAATAGGAGTACCAGAAGGAGAAGAGGAAGAGCAAGACATTGAAACTTATTTGAAAAAATAATGAAGGAGAACTTCCCCAATCTGGCAAAGGAAATAGACTTCCAGGAAGTCCAGGAAGCTCAGAGAGTCCCAAAGAACTTGGATCCAAGGAAGCACACACCAAGGCACATCATAATTACATTACCCAAGATTAAAGATAAGGAGAGAATCTTAAAAGCAGCAAGAGAAAAGGAGATAGTTACCTACAAAGAAGTTCCCATAAGACTGTCAGCAGATTTCTCAAAAGAAACCTGACGGGCAAGAAGGAGCTGGAAAGAAGTATTCAATGTCACGAAAGGCAAGGACCTATATCCAAGATTACTCTATCCAGCAGATAAAGGGCAGATAAAGTGCTTCCCAGCTAAGGTAAAGTTTAAGGAGTTCATCATCACCAAGCCCGTATTATATGAAATGTTAAAGGGACTTATCTAAGAAAAAAAAGAAAATCAAAACTGTGAACAATATGACAATAAACTCACAACTATCAACAAGTGAACCTAAAAAACAAAAACAAAAAGAAACTAAGCAAACAACCAGAACAGGAACAGAATCACAGAAATGGGGGGCACATGAAGGGAGATCAGTGGGGAGGGAGAGAGGGGAGAATGGGGGAAAAGGTACAGGGAATAAGAAGCATAAATGGTAGGTACAAAATAGACAGGGGGAGGTTAAGAATAGTATAGGAAATGGAGAAGCCAAAGAACTTATATGTAGGACCCACGGACATGAACTAAGTGGGGGGATGCTGCTGGGAGGGGGTTGCAGGGTAGTGGGGAATAAAGGGGAGGAAAAAAAATGGGACAACTATAATAGCATAATCAATAAAATACACTTAAAAATAAAAATAAAAAAACAAACTTAATATGTGCAAAAACATGTATGAGTCTCACAGATATTATATTGCACAAAAAAGGCAAAAATAAATGACTATATATTGTATAATTCCACTTAGGTGAAATTCAAGAAGCAAAACCAACTGACAGTGATAGAAGTCAGAATAGTGGTTAGCTCTGGACAAGGAGGGTTGTGTTTTGACTAGGAAGGGGGCACAAAGGAACCTTCTGAGGTGCTAGGAAATGTTCTATTTTTACCTGGAAGAGATTTGCACAGGTGTATGTATACAAATATGTGAAAATTCATTGACCTTTTTATGTTTAGTACTTTTCTATATAAAATATATACTTTAGTAAAAAGGTAATGCTCGGGTCAAATTTAGTCAATTTCAATTTGATACTATTTTTAGATGGTTCTTACCTTAAAAATGACAAAGGCATTTCCTATGAAGGATACCTTGTCACTATTGGACATGAGCTAATAAAACTTCTCCTTTGCCTAATGTTCAATCTGCCCAAATAGATGAACTAATCACTCTGACCTGACTTTGCACTCTGGCAAAAAAAAAGAAATAGTAAACATTAAACAGATAGTAGATGTGAACTTGGAATTGTTCATAACTTTGGGGTGCTATGAAAACTAAGGGAATTTTTGACTTCTTAAGGTACCCTGATCAAAAATGGTGAAGATATTATTCACTAAAAGCTATTCAATGTTGAAAAATACCTGTCAGTTAAGGTGGACACCAGCAGACGGTACATTGCCTCAGAAATCAATGGACCCCCTTGCTAAGTCACATGCTAAAAAGCAGCTTTTATTACCCCCAAAACAAGTTCCACCAAGTTGACTTCTAATCCCCACTAACTGTAGAAAGAACACTGGCTCAATTTATACTGGATATAACTGACTTATAACAATCAATGCAACCTTCCAAAAAACCAATGTTGGCAACAACAGGGACATTTTCTGCATCAAGACAGGTTCTGACTAATTTCACCACAGCTGCCCAGATGTAACACAATCCATCCAATGGTTGCTGATTAACTAGTCCCAAAATGTTTTGCATCACGAATTCAATTAAATGCCACAGTAGATACAAACATAAAAACGGAAAATAATTTTCAAAACTTGACCAGGAAGTGGTAGAATCATGTCTTACCTATACTTACATAACCCAGGTAAACCAGAGATGGCAAGGTGAAGTACAGAAACTCCTTCTCATGGCCCTCTGAACATTTACAAATGGACTTTATACAAGTACCCAAGTCTTTAGGCTATACATACAGAACGGTAGTCTGTAAATTGTCAGGATGAACAAAACCTTCACTGATGAAAAGCTACAGATGTTACAGAAGGAAAAAGTTGCTAGACTTTGTGTTCCCAATACAGGGAATAAGTCTTCTATGCAGTGATTGCGGAACTCATTCCGCTGCTATCAGTCAGTGAGGAACCCTGCAGGGCTTCCCTCCTAACACAGAAACTTACTCTCTACTCAGGAAAGAGAAAGAACAAATGAGACACTGAAGTTAAAATTGCTCCCATCAGGGGTTGGCAAACTACAGCCCCTGGGACGAATCTGGTCCTACAGACTGCTTTCATATGGTCCACACGCTAAAAAATGTTTTTTACATATTTTTAAAAGTTTGCTTAAAACACAAGGAGAAAATGGAATATGTGACAGAGACCATATGTGTCCTGTGCAGCCTCTATCATATTTACTACCTGGTCCTTTACAGAGGAAATTTGCTGACTCCAAGTCCAAACTATCAAAAATCCTTAATCTGCCTTAGCTTGATGTTTTGTCACTGGTTTTAATGGCCACACGATCACTTCCCCAGAGCTCATACAGATTTTCTCTCTGGGACATCGTTACAGGATGTCCCATGAGACTGCAAATAGCTCCACCAAGGACTATATTTTGCTGCATGCAGATCAAGCTAAATACCGTGAGGAGCTAATCTACTATACAGTCTTATGCTCAACACGTACAAGCCACCTTTCCAAAGGAGACATCATCCAATCCTTTGTATGACTTCCAGTTCAGTGACCAGGTTCACTAGAAAAGGTATCGGTACGTAGTAAATTGCAAAAATGGCCACAAATCCTTCCTATTGCATGCGAATGATCCTTTGCATTTTGACTTTGCAGATCTTCCCATCAAGAGACGGAGTCTATTTCTCCACTCTCCGAGTCTGGGCTTGGTTTATGTGACTTGCTTCGGTCAACAAGGCATTAACATGACAAGCAGGGGCCTGAAAACTGCTTGCACACTAGAGCTCGCTCTTCTCTTGCTGCTCTTAGGAACCCTCAACCAACACCGTATCAAGAAGCCTGAGCTAACCTGCCAGATGGTGAGACATGGCCCTGTTACCTCCACTGCCCTGCCAACAGCCAGCAACCACTGGGCGTGTGCAGGGGGCCGTCAACTGCCATTGACTGCAAATGCGTGTATAAAGCCACACAGTATCATGAGGAGCAGAGCAGGCTGGCCCAGCTCAGCCCAACCAAATCGCTCACCCACAGAATTACCAATACATAAATGGTTGTCTCAAGCCACCGAGTTTTGGGTTGGCTTGTTTTACACAAATGCTAAGTGAAACAGATGTAAAAATTAGAACAATTATGGAAAGGAGCCATTTCAGGTCCTCCTGACAACAGTTACAACAGTCCACCCGGGGTTTGGTGTGTCACAACGAAAATGAACTTCCAACTTATGCCAATGGACTTGTACTCCACACTTCCAATGTGACCGAAAGTTGAGAAGCCTCCAGAAGCAGATGGTATCGGGGCACAAACGGCTAATTTGAGACCTTCAAATAAAGCAGACAGCTTCGGAAGGGCAAATTTTACCCAATACAAGAAAATAAAAACAGAATTTTTTGTTATGTCCAATCAAACGGACGGACTTCCTTGTAAAATTGTTCATGTGTAGCTACAGGCTATTGCTTTCCTTCTCTATTTTCTATGACTCCACTTTTCTTCATTTCCCCCCTCCCTTTTCTGAAAAAAAAAAAAAAAACACATTTTTTCTACTTTGTTTCTAAGAATGAGTCAGACCATCGGCCTCACCCGCCAACTGATCTCTTGCTGGACCTACTGCCCTTCCCCAATTCCTGGGGTCAAATTGTGGGAACACCTTTTAATGCTAACAAACAACCCCATCGAGGATATGATATGAGTATCTGTTCTATACTTTTGAACACAAAACCAGTATCTCTAGATCCAGATACTAGTTGTTATAATTACATAGAACTACATGCAGCCAATATTTTATCCAGAGAGAAAAATCAACCCAATCACCTTTTAAAGTAATCCTGGATGTCTACGGCACTTTCGTAACCCATGCAACTATTGAGGAATATGGCCAAAGGAACGAAAAATAACTACCAGCTGACCACGAAACCCCATACAATTATCCCAACGGTGGATATACCTCCTATATTACAACTTAATACTACTACTCCTAAGGTAGAACCTTGTGAAAAAGAAAAAAGAAAATGCCTTTGTTCAGAAAAAGCAGGCTACAAAATGTCGACTGAAATAGTTATCACTGTTTGTCATAATAACTCAGGGGAAAAGACATACACTTTCAACTCTTTACATGTAGATCATATCAATTGTGCATGCCAGGTCTGTTCTTTATCTGTGACCTCTGTGTATACCAAGAACTATTCCTGGGACTCCTTACCAGCTCCTTTGAAGATTTTAAACCCTGTTCAGTCTCACCATCTGGGTCTCTTCAGGGGTCTCAGAGGCGTGACCTCCAAGAAAAGTTAGAGGAGTCTACTGACTTGCTTGAAGGTTTTTTGTGCTTTTTTAAAAACTTGGTTAGGGTCCCTGAATTTAGAGATATATCAGGACCTTATCCCTCACTATGGCTGGAATATTATAAATGACACCATTCATACTATAAAGACCCAGCAAGGGAGCTTTGATTTGCTTGCTCTCTTGGTAATTAATGGACCATCACATTGCTTAATATTTATTGGCCTCACAAGTGGACATCTGCACTCTGGCTAATATTTCCTATTGTTTCTAGGTAAACACTTCAATACAAAAAGAAAAACATCTTTAAAACATCCAGACACAGGATGATTACTCTCAAAGGTTTGACACTCTTGAGACTTGGAATCTGTTCTCTGGGGATGACATAGGTTAAATAAAAAACTGGCTTCCTGAATTTTTCTAAACTGGCTTAAATAAAAAACTGGCTTCCTGAAGTTTTCAATACCATAATGATGGTATTTGTCACTATAGCAATTCTGCTTGTTTTTCTCCAATGTGTCTTTAAGATAGTTTTTTAAAACTGCTGTGCAACTGATACTTGATGACCGAATGACGATTCTATACTAGTAGGGAAGAGACAGAATTCCTTGCAGTCAACCTGCTCCAGGAGAAGCGGATGACCAAAAGGGGGAGGACAAATCCTGACAGGGCTACCCAGTCTGGCCATAAGTGTCCACACCACATTGTATGCCCAATGTGCTTCGTCATTAATTTTTGTTAAACAGATACAGTTATGCTTTATGGTAAAAAAAAAAAAAGAGTACACTTCAGTGGGTTTCTTTTCAGTAACAGCACAAAAATTCTAAGGATTCTACTCTCTATTACTGTCCAAGTTACTCATCTATCAGGAAATGATAACATCAGGACATTTTCAAAAAGATATACAACTACAGAATTAATCTTGGATTGGGGGTGGCAATCCACCATGAACTAAGAAATGCTACCTTATTTTATAGAAAAATAAGTTTTTAATAGAAACACTATAAAACTGATCTAAAAATATGTTTAGCATTTATAAATAAAAATTTTTAAGAGACCACAAATATGCATGCCAAGTGATAAGAAATTTACTGAAGTTGAAGTAATCATCTTATGAAAATAAAAACATGTATTCAGTTACTCTGTTAATGTGCAAATTTATTTTATGGTTTATACCAAAGGAATATTTTGAATACCTGTTACCCTGGTGTTAAGGCATGTCACAGCCTTAATCTTTACAAAAATGTTTTTACTGTGTTTTGGTTTCGGGTGTACAGCTTAGTGGTTACAATCATATACTTTAGATAGTGTTCCCCTTGATATTTCCAGTAGCCCAACTGGCACCACAGTTATCACAATATTACTGTTTCCTATGCTGTACTTACTTCCCTGTGACCATTTTGAAACTACCAATTTGTGTACAGCCTTAATCTTGATAGAGTCTACCTCTTAGTAACATGTCTTATATATAGTTCATTCCAGAAACTGGAAATTATAAAATTAAAATAAAAAATTTTAAAGCTTATAACATCAAACATGCATTTAATTTACTTTTACATACATAGTTTTATTCCAAAAGGACGGAGGTAGTTGGCAGAAAAATATTTATAGGAGTAACCGTGGTAACCCTGCTCAGAAATAATTCTATAAAACAAAATACTGATGACCAGAAACTAAATTTTTTTTTAAAGATATGTTCAAGTGCACAGCAGTGGGATAAATCAAAGATTATACTTCTGACCTAAAATTAGAAAAGGTAGGTTTTCTATAGTTAGGGGGGGAAATACCAATGTCTTTAAATAAAAAATGCTTTCACTAAAATTAAATATCATCCTTTTAAAAAACAGAAAAAGCTCTGAAAACCAGAAACCAAGGGTGTAATGTTTATTTTGTTTTTTATTTTTTATTTTTTTAGACAGAAAGGAAGAGAGAGAGAAAGAGAGGGAGAGAAACATCAATGTGTGGTTGCCTCTCACATGCCCCCTACTGGGGACCTGGCCTGCAACCCAGGCATGTGCCCTGACTGGGGAATCGAACCAGTAACACTTTGGTTCGCAGGCCAATGCTCAATCCACAGAGCTACACCAGCCAGGGCAAGAGTATAATGTTTAAAAATGAAGCAGCACTTAAAAATTTTTCCCCAGATTTCAACCTAACCAGAAACTTGTAGATGAACATCCAAAATAAATTCTGATCCATACAGTGTTTTTCTTCTTTTTTTTTAGGTTTTATTTATTTATTTGTAGAGAGAGGGGAAGAGAAAGTTTGATGTGCAAAAGAACATCCATCAGTCGATTGTCTCTCGCACGCCCCCAACTAGGGACCTTGCCCACAACCCAGGCATATGCCCGGACTGGGAACAGAACCAGCAACCTTTGCTCTGCAGGACAACAATCAACCCAGCAAGCCACATCAGTCAGGGCTCTTCTACTTTTTAAATGGGAACTATGACAAGGAGACTTGTCCACAGGCCACAGCAAAGAAAAATAGGTTCTAAAGTGAAATCTAAAGTGTTTAAGTAGTCAAACATCTGCGAGAAGCCCGAGGAGCTGTGGCACAAAGGAAACAGGTGGAAGGCTGAGACATTTCTAAGTTCCCACAAGTCTATGCAGCTTCTATCTTCCATGAAGAGTCCTCAAACTCCTCCTAAGTTCCCCAGGAAACGGGCCCTATTAAAACTTTAAGGAATTCTAAATTGCTCTTCAGTAATATTCAACCTTGAATGGACATTAAAATCACCTAGGGAAGGCCTTTTCTCTTTTTTAATACCAATGTCTGGCCCCCATCCCAGGTCAATAAATCAAATGTCTGGGTCTGAAATCCAGGCATTTTTAAAGCACCCAGAAGTTATAAGAGCAGTCAGGGCTGAGTCTCACTAAGTAACTGAGAAAAGACAAGGATGACTATAGTCACTGTGTGCTTGAACTTTAGCTGCGACAGAAAAATTTTCAAGGATATAAATTTTGGGGGACTTCTGGACAAGATGGAGGTGTAGGTAGATATACTTTGCCTCCTTGCACAACCAAAGGAAAGACAACAAATTTAAAAACAAAAAATAAACAGAACTGCCAGAAAATCAAACTGTATGGAAGTCTGACACCAAGGAGTTAGAGAGTAAACATTCATCCAGACTTGTAGGAGGGACAGAGATGGGCAGCCGGGGCAGAGAGGACCCACGGCAAAACAGTCAGACAGCAGTTGGCAGTCCCACATTTGCATGTGGATAAACCGGGAGGAACAACTGGGCAGTGAGACAGACAGTGCAACCCAGGGTTCCAGCGCAGGACAAGAAAGCCTCAAAACCTCTGGTTGTAAAAACCTGTGGGTTTTTAGTCTTACTGGAACTCCTTGGCCACAATGCAGAGATGTGAGTTGCCCCAGCCTGGCAAATACTTAAGGCTCTGCCCCATACAATGTAGCAGGCGTGTTGAGACAAAGAAATATGGCCCAAATGAAAGAACAGATCAAAACTCCAAAAAAAAGAACTAAGTGATGAAGAGATAGCCAATGTATCAGATGCAGAGTTCCACTGGTAACTCTGGGTGCTCACAGAAATTCTTGATTATGGTCGCAAAAAAAGAGGAAAAAGTGAATGGCATGCAAAGTGAAATAAAGAAAAATATACATAGAATCAACCTTTAAGGGAAGGACAGTAGGACTCAAATCAACAATTTGGAGAAGGAAGAAGTAAACATTCAACCAGAACAGAATGACAAAACAAGAATTCAAACAAATGAGCAGCTCAGGCACCTCTGGGACAACTTAAAACATTCCAACATCTTAATTATAAGGGTGCCAGAAGGAGAAGAAAAAGATCAAGAAATTGAAAATCTATTTGAAAAAATATTGAAGGACAACTTCCTCGATCTGATGAAGGAAACAGACTTCCAGGAAGTCCAGGAAGCTCAGAGAGTCCCAAACAAGTTGGGCCCAAGGAAGCACACACCAAGGCACATCATAATTAATTACCCAAGATTAAAGATAAGGAGAGAATCTTAAAAGCAGCAAGAGGAAAGGAGGCAGTTACCTATAAAGGAGTTCCCATAAGACTATCAGCTGATTTCTCAAAAGAAACCTGACAGGCAAGAAGGAGCTGGAAAGAAGTGTTTTGAGTTATGAAAGGCAAGGACCTACATCCAAGATTGCTCTATGCAGCAAAGCTATTATTTAGAATGGAAGGGCAGATAAAGTGCTTCCCACATAAGGTCAAGTTAAAGGAGTTCATCATCACCAAGCCCTTACTACATGAAATGTTAAAGGGACTTATCTAAGAAAAAGAAGATCAAAACTATGAACAGTAAAATTGATCACAAACTCACAACTATCAACAACTTAACGTAAACAAAAACAAAAACAAACTACGCAAACAACTAGAACAGGAACAGAATCACAGGAATGGCGATCACATTGAGGGTTGTCAGTGGGGATGGGGAGGGAATAGAATGGGGGAAAAGGTACAGGGAATAAGGAGCATAAATGGTAGGTACAAAATAGACAGGGAGGTTAAGAATAGTATAGGAAATGGAAAAGCTTGTATGTACAACCCATGCACATGAACGAAGGTGGGGTGAATGCTGGTGGGAAGGGGGGTGCAGGGCCAAAGGGAATAAAGGGGAGAAGAAAAATGGGACAACTATAATAGTATAATCAATGAAATAGACTTAAAAACATTTTTTTTGCTAAAGCTAGGCTGCTCTTCTCAGGTACTTACACCTCTAGTGTAAGATGCCAAAATCCCTCAAGATAATGACGGTCACCAATTGCTGAGTGTTCATCTGATGCCAGGCACTGTGCTGGGTGCTGCCCTAACATGACCGATAATCTCCACTGTCCTGCAAACTAAATATTAAGCCCATTTACCCAGGCAGCCATGAAAGAGGGGTTTATTTGCCCCTATCACAGAGCAAGGAGGTGAAGAAACTATATTAGTACCTACATGTGTCAGACTACAAAGCCATGCTTTTATTTTCTTTTAATTTTATATATTATATGTATTCTTTGAAAGGTAATCAGTCACGTTTCAGTTTTATGAAGTATAAAGCTTTATAAGGTACACGTAATACATATTTAAAAATTGACCATACTCATAAATTTTTCCTGTTACAACTGTAGTTCAAATACACAATAACTACAGTCATCTTTGACTGCAATCACTTAGCCTGTCACCCAGTCACTCAATTGCTAGACACAAAGTTAGCAGTTTCTTGCTTATCCTTCCAAAGATAGTTAATACATACATAAGCAAATAAATGTATGTAAGCATATACAAGGTGGGGCAAAAGGAGGTTTACAGTTGTTCATATAGAAAATAATACAATAATTAATAAATAATAATAAAAGAATAAACCCTGTGTATTGCATACTCACAACTGTATACCTACTTTTGCCCCAGTCTGTATGTGTGTGCACGCCATACATTTGGATTCTTCTTCACTCCATTTTAAACAATGGTAATAATTCGCACACTACCTTGCATGTGGCTTTTTTCATTTTAATAATATATCTCAGATAATTCCCTATCAATCCATAAACGTTCTTAGATTCTTTTTTGTGCCACATAGTATTCCACTGTACAAATGTATTATCACTTTTTAAAATCAGTCCCTTACTGATAAGCATTAGACTGATTACAGTTATTTACTGTTATAAAACATTTGGAATGAAACACCTTGACCAACCTAATTTCATAACCATGTACAAATAATTATACCTATAGAGTAAATGCTTAGATGACAAATATTATGCATGCCCTTTCCACAACTCGACGGTGCCTCGGGTCTCTAAGAAATAACTCACAGCCAGACTCACGATGATTTACATTTCAATTACTTTATTAAAAATGTTTACCTAATTACACAAATTATGCTTTTCATTTTAATAAAAATTTAATTTTTCAGAATATGCTCAAAGACCAAAA